>JAZDUH010000137.1:3797500-3995000 GCA_036419115.1 Scarus forsteni | reverse complement strand
TCTTCTTCACACTCTGCTGCAGCCTGTCCATTGCCCACAGCACCTTCGCCCCCTGCCGACACGGAGGAGCCCATGCAGCTGGGGAACACTCGGTTGAGTGCTCGTGAACGGAGAAGACGCAAAGCGGAGCATCTGTGCTTATACTGCGGAAGTGCAGAGCACTCCCTTCAGTCCTGTCCCTTGCTGCCAAAAGACAGGACTCACCATTAGAGAAGGGCTTAATGGTGAGTCGTTCGTCCAATTCCTCTAGCCCTTCCCCCAGATCCACGCTCTCAGCTGTACTCAGTTTTCCCTCTTCCAGACTCAGAACGGCAGTTTTCTTGGACTCAGGAGCAGATGACAACTTTATTGATGAGGACTTTGTAAAGGCCAATAACATCCCTACGGTGTCCCTTTCTCAGGCTAAACAAGTCTTGGCGTTAGATGGACAAATTATTTCGGTGGTCAAATTTGAGACAGTCCCTCTTAACATGCTGCTTTCTGGGAATCACTCCGAGAAAATCAAGTTTTTTGTTATTCCGTCTCCCAGCTCCCCAGTTATTCTCGGTTTACCTTGGTTTAAAATCCACAATCCGCACATTAATTGGGCCACCTCTTCCATAGTCAGTTGGAGCACTCATTGTCATGCCTTTTGCCTTCAATCGGCGGCAGTTAACTCCTCACCTCCGTTAACTCATTCGCCTCCTGACCTCACTTCGGTTCCCTCTTGTTACCATGATTTAGCGCAGGTGTTCAGTAAGGACTTAGCTAAGACTTTGCCTCCTCACCGTCCTTACGATTGTGCTATTAATTTGCTCCCTGGCGCTCCCTTGCCTTCCAGTCGCTTATACAACCTCTCTCGCCCTGAAGGAGTCCATGCAGGACTACATCTCTGAGTCTTTAGCTTCCGGGTTAATTCGGCCCTCCTCGTCGCCGGTAGGGGCAGGGTTTTTCTTTGTCGGCAAGAAAGACTCATCCCTCAGACCCTGCATTGATTTTCGTGGTCTTAACGATATCACGGTTAAGGACAAGTCCCCCATTCCTCTGTCGTTTGAGCCACTCTGTAACGCTAAGGTGTTTTCCAAGCTTGATCTCCGCAACGCATACCACCTTATCCGCATTAGAGAGGGCGACGAATGGAAAACTGCCTTTAATACACCTATGGGCCATTTTGAGTATTTGGTCATGCCATTCGGCCTCACAAACGCGCCGGCAGTTTTCCAATCGTTCATGAACGATATTTTCCGGGACGTCCTAAATAAATTCGTGTTAGTTTATTTGGACGATATTCTCATTTTCTCTCGTAACATCACTGAACATAGACAACACCTCCGTCTTGTTCTCCAACGGTTGTTGGAGAACAAGTTATATGTTAAGCCTGAGAAATGTGAGTTTCACTCCACCACAGTCAACTTCCTCGGCTACGTCATTGAGGCTGGCCAGCTGCGCCCCGACCCCAACAAAATCAAGGCCGTGACCAGCTGGCCCATCCCTACCTCCCGTAAGGAGCTCCAGCGTTTTCTGGGCTTTGCCAATTTCTACAGGAGGTTCATCCGTAGCTACAGTATCATAGCCAGACCTCTCACCCAACTCACCTCCACCAAGATCCCTTTCATCTGGTCGTCGGAAGCTAATGAGGCTTTTCGGAGGCTCAAAGAACTGTTCACCTCCGCTCCAGTTCTGCTTCACCCCAACCCCTCTCTGCAGTTTGTGGTCGAGGTAGACTCCTCTGAATCTGGGCTAGGAGCGATCCTGTCTCAACGGGACCCTGCTACTGACAAATTGCACCCCTGTGCTTTCTTCTCTCGTCGTCTTTCCCCAGCAGAGCGCAATTACGACGTGGGAAATCGAGAGCTTTTGGCAGTGGTGGGGGCTCTTCAAGAGTGGAGACACTGGTTGGAGGGGGTGGAGAAACCCTTCGTCATCTGGACAGATCATAAAAACCTAGCTTATCTGCAAACAGCTAAGCGCCTTAACCCACGGCAGGCCAGATGGTCATTATTCCTGAGCAGGTTTAACTTTACCATTTCTTATCGGCCTGGTTCCAAAAATGTCAAGCCTGACGCCCTCTCCCGGGTGTATTCCCTTCCTACAGAATCTGAAGAACCCTCTACAATCCTTCCCCCTTCCTGCATCATCGGAGCAGCACAATGGGAGATAGAGAAGGTGGTCAGAGATGCACAAGCACATCACCCTGACCCTGGAACGGGTCCACCGAACAGATTATTTGTTCCTGACTCGGCCAGGTCGGAGGTCCTCCAGTGGGGACACTCATCCAAACTTGCTTGTCATCCTGGTATTAACCGTACTCTCTCCTTTATCCGGCAAAGGTTCTGGTGGCCCTCCATGACTAAGGACGTCCGGGAGTTCATCGCTGCCTGCTCAGTCTGTGCCCGGGGTAAAGCCTCTCATCAACCTCCTGCTGGTCTGCTGCGCCCCCTGCCGGTCCCTAGTCGCCCCTGGTCACACATTGCGGTTGACTTCGTTACTGGTCTCCCTCCCTCTCAAGGTAACTCAGTAATTCTCACTATTGTCGACCGATTCTCAAAGATGGTGCACTATGTCCCTTTACCCAAGCTGCCTACGGCCCTGGAGACGGCAAACCTTCTTGTCAACCATGTCTTTAAACTTCACGGCATTCCCCAAGACATCGTTTCCGACAGAGGTCCCCAGTTTTCATCTCGAGTTTGGAGGGAGTTTTGCCAAACTCTGGGCGCAGCAGCCAGCCTATCGTCTGGTTTTCACCCTCAGACCAACGGCCAGACTGAGCGGGCCAACCAGGACCTGGAGAGCGCCCTGCGCTGCGTAGCAGCTCACCACCCTGTGTCGTGGTGTGAGCATTTGCCCTGGGTGGAATATGCCCACAACGCCCTCTCCTGTTCGGCTACGGGTATGTCACCTTTCCAAGCCTGTTTTGGTTATCAACCCCCCTTATTTCCTGAGCAGGAGAGGGAGGCCTCTGTTCCGTCTGTGGGAGCACACATCCGACGCATAAAGGAGGTGTGGAGGAGGGCTCGGTCCGCCCTAACGGATACGTCGGAGAGGAACAAGCGCAGTGCAGACCTCCACCGGCAGCCTGCTCCAGATTACCAACCGGGCCAGATGGTTTGGTTGTCATCTCGGGACCTCCCCCTGCAGGTAGAGGCTAACAAGCTTGCTCCTCGCTACATTGGTCCATTCCCCATTGAAAGAATTATTAACCGATGTTCTGTGAGACTCAGGCTCCCTGCTTCACTAAAGGTCCATCCCACATTCCACGTCTCTCTCCTTAAACCTGTGGCTACCAGCAAGCTCTGCCCTCCGGCCGAGCCCCCTCCACCCCCCCGACTCATTGATGACCATCCAGCATTCACGGTGTCCCACATCCTGGATGTCAGACCGCGGGGGCGGGGGTTCCAGTATCTGGTCGACTGGGAGGGTTATGGACCTGAGGAGAGGTCCTGGATCCCCCGCGGTCTTATTCTTGATAGAGACCTGCTTCGGGACTTCTACCGGGAACATCCGGACAAGCCCGGTCGGACGTCAGGAGACGCCCGTTGAGGGGGGGGCACTGTGAGAACTGCTCGCCAGTCCTCCTGTTTTGCTCCTCTCTCCCTCCCCTCTCGGGTTGTGTCCTCTCTTTTTCCTGTCCTGCACTTCCCCCTTTCACCTGTGTGGAGTGGGCGCTATAGAGCTCTCTTCACTTCCCTCTGGACCTCCGGAATGGGCGGCGCCCTTGGAACTGATCTCCCTTACCTGCACCACCTGTTCCTGATCTCCTGATGAGGGATCTCCCTATTTAAGCCTGTGTGGGATTCATCTCGGCGCCGGCTGATTGCCTTTCACATTTTGGTTCGTACCAAACGTCTGTGCTGGCTTCAGTTTTGCCTCTCACTATTACTAGTGAATCTTTTCTAGTTTTTTGTCTGGGATGTGTGTGGGATTCACTCGTTTCTACCTGTGGACTAATCAGTGCTTTCTCCTCTGTTTTCTCCTCCAGGTCTCCACGAGCTCCTGCCACTGCCACCTTTGTACATATCACCTTTTTGCTCTGTTAATAAATCCTGGTTTTGTGTTCAAACCTGATCTGATCTCTGCCTCTGCTCTGGGTCCATCTAATATTCTGGAACCAACACCTAACACATTGTATTTTATTTGAGATCTGTGACGAGAATGAATCTGTCCTCTAATGAGATCAGCATCATGCTGGTAAACCCAAATCTCTAGTCACCATCATTTTTTTGATGCTCAGCAATGTAGCCAGGGGACTGTTTGATTTGGTGTGTACCGCATGTTATGGTCTCAAGGTATTCCAGATCCACATGAGGGAACGCGACGATGCTTCAAGCTTCTGCCATTCACTGCGAGCTCTACGTGACATATTTGGGTCTTCTGCAACTGGTTTTGCCAAAACATTGTCTTTTTTTAAAAGTGAAAGCATACGCTGAGCCATCTTAGTATCTCGTTCCTCTCGATCTGGATCTGAAACATATATTGGTCCTCTGAAGGCATTGAGACATGCAGTTACTATGCGCATTAATTTGCCAATGACCTCAACAAAATAATTTGAGGTAAGTTGTTCCTTAAACAACATCCACTTCTTTAAACGCCTGTGGTAGGACTCTACTATCCATCTTGTTTTGGTACAGCAACGATCACTATTGGCTGTTGAGGAATCCAATTGGGATTTAACAGTTGGTAAAAATGATGGCATTCTAGCATCATACCCCAACTTAGCAAGAAGATCTAAGGCATCCCTGAAACCGCGATCTACAATCATATTGTCATTTGCTTCTAACCAAGATTTCAATATTTCAGTTTTTTCCATGATGAGCCGAGTTATTGTTGCATCATTTACGTTACTGTAGTAGGTTGAAAAACGCTACTTGTTTATGTTTTGTATTATAACAGACCCCCCTATTTTTTTGTTAAGTGTTGAACAGATTTAATACCATCCAAATAGTATGGCATTACAACATGCCTAAAATGCATCAGCAGATGGCGCTGTTGCGCTGCTGTGAATGCAGGGGAGACTTTTTACTGCTCATGCGCAGCTCAGAATAAAGAGAGCTAAGGCAGAGTAAGGAGCTAATCCGTGTCCATGTCTCTCCTCGCTTCACAGGTATGTTAAAACTTGTTTCTTTTCCAAACAAACTGTTTGCTGATCAGTATAGAGTTATTATGAGTGCTATGAGCGCCAGACAACACTAAACAAAGATGGCACCCACCTGTTGATGTGTCCCATCTTGAAGAGGATGAACAAAACACAGTCCGAGACATGCTGCATGAAGAGTCAGATGTGTTTGCCAAGGATGATTCAGACATCGGTTTCATCCCAGACCTGCAACTAAAAATCCACCTCAAGGATGACACGCCAGTCCAAGCATCTTACAACGCTGTTCCTAAGCCACTGTACAAAGAGGTCAAGGATTACGTGCAGAACCTGCTCAACCACGGCTGGATAAGAAAGTCTACATCTCCTTACTCATCCCCAGTGGTCTGTGTCAGAAAAAAGGACAAGAGCCTACGTCTTTGTGTTGACTTTCGGGGCTTAAATCGTAAAACCATCCCCGATCGTCACCCTCTTCCACGTATCCAAGACTTGCTGGACAATCTCGGAGGCTACTCGTGGTTCTCCATCCTTGACCAAGGCAGTGCATACCACCAGGGTACTGTTGACGAGAGCTCCAGACATATGACAGGCTTTAGCACACCCTGGGGCTTGTATGAGTGGATTCGGCTCCCGTTTGGCCTTACCAACGCCCCGGCAGCTTTTCAAAGATGCATGGAGTGGGTCCTTGACGGTCTAAGAGATGAATGTTGCACCCCATATTTGGATGACGTGCTCTGTTTTTCAAAGACCTTTCATGACCATGTCGATGACTTAAGGAAGGTGCTCCGCCGCCTGCGAGAGCATGGTGTTAAGCTATGACCAAAAAAATGTGAACTATTCAAAAGACAGGTTAGATATGTTGGACACTTAGTGACTAGTGAAGGAATCCAGATAGACCCTAAAGATCTAGAGGCAGTTCAGCACCTTAAATACAGAGAACCCAAAAATGTTGGTGAGGTCAGGGCTCTCCTCGGGTTTTTGGGTTATTATAGAACCTTCATACAGGACTTCTCTAGGCTAGCCAGACCCCTGTTTAAGCTCACAGAAGGTCCCAGTGAGCCAAGTCAGGGAGACACCATCACTAGATCGAACAAGTCTAAGTCAAAGGCACTTATTAGTGGCCAGCTTTCATCCAAAACACCTGTTCAGTGGACATCAGAACACAGTGCAGTGGTGTCACACCTTGTTGACATGTTAACCAGTCCGCCTATTTTAGCATACCCAGATTTTGAGTTGCCCTTTGTCCTTCACACAGACGCATCAAATGAAGGTTTAGGTGCAGTGCTTTATCAGCAGCAGGGAAGCAGCCTTCGTGTCATCGCATTTGGGTCGAGGTCGCTTACACCTGCCGAAAAGAATTATCACCTCCATTGGGCAAGCTCGAATTTCTTGCTTTAAAATGGGCCATTTGTGACAAGTTTAGGGATTATCTATATTATGCACCCACCTTCACAGTGTACACAGATAATAATCCCCTGACTTATGTCTTGAGCACAGCCAAGTTAAATGCAGTTGGGCATCGATGGGTGGGTGAATTAGCCGACTTCCATTTCACCATCAAGTATCGGCCAGGCAAGTCAAATATAGATGCCGACACACTCTCATGATATCCAGTCCAGCTGCATGACAACCTCAAGAACTACACTGAGACATTGCCACCAGATGTTATTCTGCCATCTGGCAGGGGGACCAAGCAGCAAAAGACAATGAGGTGCCATGGGTTGCTGCACTGCAGTTGCAGTCAGATGCAAACAACACACCTTCTGAAGGTATCCCACTTATCACCCCAGAAAGTATTAGAGCAGCTCAGAAGGATGATGCTTCTATCTATGAGGTGATAAACCTGAAGAAAATCGGGTGGAGTCCTAATGACAAAGACAAAAGACGAATGGGCCGTGAAACATGCAGACTGATACACGAATGGAACAGACTGACACTTGACAAAGGGATATTGTACAGGCAGACAGGACAATGAAAGCAGTTGGTTCTCCCAAGCAAGCTTAAATCAACAGTGCTGAAACATCTGCACGACGACATGGGACATATTGGGGCAGACAAAGTCATTCATTTAGCAAGAGAGAGGTTTTATTGGCCATTTATGCAACGTGAAATTGAAGACTATGTCATTCGCCGGTGCCAGCGTCTTAAGCAGAAACAGCCTTGCATTCCAGAAAGAGCACCGATGGGTTCAATCACAACAAATGCACCGTTTGAGTTGGTGTCTGTTGACTACCTCCATCTTGAGCCGAGCAAAGGTGGCTACGAGTATATCTTAGTGCTGGTAGATCACTTTACTCGTTTTGCTCAGGCGTATCCAACCAAGAACAAGTCAGGCCGAACAGCAGCCGAAAAGATCTTTTCAGACTTTATTCCATGCTTCGGATACCCTGAAAAGCTGCATCATGACCAGGGTCATGAGTTCGAGAACAGCCTTTTCCAGAGACTCCAACAGCTGTCAGGGATGTCACACTCTCGAACCACCCCATATCATCCGCAGGGAAATCCTGTTGAGCGTCTAAACAGAACACTTCTACAGATGATGCGTACTCTACAGCAAGAGAAAAAAACTGAGTGGAAAGAACACCTACCTCATATAGTTCACGCATACAACTGCACGAGACATGAGAGTACAGGCTACTCACCCTTCTTTCTCCTGTATGGCAGAGCACCACGTTTGCCAGTTGATTTACTTTTCGACTTGAAACCTGAACAAACACCTCAGTCCAAACAAGAGTATGCACAAAAATGGGCTTCTCGGATGCAGGAAGCATACAAAATCACTTCTGAAAACAGTGAAAAAAGCTCTGCAAAAGGAAAGAGGCACTATGACCAACGTGTTAAAGGTGTTGTGTTGCAGCCTGGAGATCGGGTGCTTGTCAGAAATTTGTCAGAGCGAGGTGGTCCGGGAAAACTTCATTCTTACTGGGAGCAAAAGATTCATCGTGTTGTTGAAAGAATTGGAGAGGGACCTGTGTACAGGGTTCAGCCAGAAACCGGAGACAGAACCCTCCGTGTCCTGCATCGAAACCTTCTGTTGCCTGTTAATAACTTGCCTTTGGACCCAGAGCAACAAGAGACTACCCGTGCACTTCAGAAAAGACAAAAACATGGAGAAAAACACACAAAAGACAAAGAGACAGCAACACCAGAGTCAGACGATTCTGAGGAGGAGGAGGAGTACACAGACTGCCTCAGGAAAATACCTGTTTACCAACTAAGGAGACCAAGTCAGCCAGTGTCTCAGTCAGAACCACTGACTAGGCTCAGCGCTACAACGTGTGAGTTTCAGCCTGCCGAAAAAGTAGCAAGGACAGAGCAAAATCAGCAGTCAAATAAACCTGATTCTGTAGCAGTGCCAGCTCCAACACCATCAACAGCACCACCTGTTACACCACAAACTGAGCAAATACAGGAGGAAACAGTGATGGACAACACTGGTGAGGAGGCAGATTTAGAGAAGCAGGTGGACAACAACAAACGTGCTACTCAGCCATCCAGAGAGGAAGTACCATGTATGAGGAGGTCAAACAGAGAAACAAAACCTCGAGAGATCCTCACATATGACCATCTTGGACAGCCTTCCTATCAGCCCTGGAGGCCAGGAGCCAACATGATGTTTGCTTGTGTACTCTACCCCATGCCATTCTACTCAGCTGTTCCTGAATCCTGTTACTACCCACCACCATTATGGACATGTTAGACTTGTGACACTGATCTGAAAGACAAGACAAATGTTACAAGACTTAAATTGACACCAAGACCTTCAGACTTTTGACTACTTGACTTTGTGTTATTTCTGTTCTAGATGTCCGGAGACATCTCTTAAAGCAGGGGAGAGTGTAGTAGGTTGAAAAACGCTACTTGTTTATGTTTTGTATTATAACAGACCCCCCTATTTTTTTGTTAAGCGTTGAACAGATTTAATACCATCCAAATAGTACGGCATTACAACATGCCTAAAATGCATCAGCAGATGGCGCTGTTGCGCTGCTGTGAATGCAGGGGAGACTTTTTACTGCTCATGCGCAGCTCAGAATAAAGAGAGCTACGGCAGAGCAAGGAGCTAATCCGTGTCCATGTCTCTCCTTGCTTCACAGGTATGTTAAAACTTGTTTCTTTTCCAAACAAACTGTGTTTGCTGATCAGTATAGAGTTATTATGAGTGCTTTTGTGATGTTTTGGTCTGTAGACTGATTGGAAGAGTGTCTTGGTTGTGCTTTGTGGTCGAGTGTGTGGCGCCGAGATGAGCGGGTTACGTTTGGTTGTTTTTCTGTTGGCATGTTGGCGCCGTGTTGCCGCGCAGTTTGTGTGGAGCTGAGACGGCATTGCGCGTGTGTATTTGTGTTCCTGCGTGTGCGTGTGTGTTCGCGTGTGCGCGCGTGTGTGTTTGTTGGATTGAAAGTGAATGTAGATATTAAAGCAAGAGTATGATTTGGGTTAAAGTGATATTTTGGTTAAGCAATTGAATTAAATGTTGAATATGATTTATGCAGTTGTACATTTTAATGTATGAATTCATGTTTATATGGATGTTTTCTGAACTTAAATTGTTATTATGAAATGTAAATGCATAATGCAGTTCAGCTCAGAATAAAGAGAGCTACGGCAGAGCAAGGAGCTAATCCGTGTCCATGTCTCTCCTTGCTTCACAGTTTCCCGCATTATTTTAGGTTTCACAGCGCACCTCCGCCTGTGATAACCTTTGCTATCGGCCCAGATTCCCCTAGGTCTGGTGCCGGTAACATTACCATGGTAGGGGCCAATAGTGTCTAAAACATATCCATCAGGCAGTACAACTGACATGAATTTTAGGTAATTTCGTTTTTTCTGTCCTCCGTAAGATGCCCTTTGAAACTGATGATCACTTCATTTGTTGAGGTAGATATATGTACCATCTAAGATAAGAGTGACCTGGTCACCATAAAAAGCTTTAGTAAAGACAGTGTTGTGAGTTATGGCATCATGGCATGAAATATGATTTGTGCCAAGGTATTTGGGAACAACCATTCTGTTCAAAATATCTGCAATTGTATGAAAATATCTTGACAGTGTAGCTTGGGAAAGATTAGTGAGCATGGTCATTTTGACACCCCTGCATGGAACAGTATCCTGATTCTTCCACAGTAACCCAACCTGTTAATTGAACAACTTTACCGGTCTCAGAATTTGATGATTTTTTTCCCACTTTGAGAATATATATGTGGCCAAATAATTTGTAAGTATTTTAGTTGTACAGCAACTGTAAGTTGGTCAGACACATCTCTAAAGAATTGAATTTGTTGAAAAAATCTTAAAAAAACCTAATTTTTTTCCAGTTAAAATTCAATAACTTTTTCATTTATAATACTTAGCTTTACATTTGATTTCAAAAGATGCACCAGACTTCAGTGAAGGTGATTTGACCCAATTTGATGATTTATTATTTGTGTTTGAGTAAGTTTTGGGGTAAAGTGTGCACCCTGGCTCACACCTATGGCAATGATCATAAAATAGGTCATAGTACAGGCCCTGAATGACTTTTGGATTTTCTAAAGGTATATTCTTGGGAGTCTCTGGGTGTACTACAAATACCACACAATAAACAAAAAATTGGGCTGTGGGCAAAATTACATGTATTGTGAAAGAGGTCCTTTTCCCTCTATTACTGCCATGAAAGGTAAGCAGTGTTAATGGGAGCGCACAATATACTAAATTAAAATAGTTCAAATGCATACTGTAAGTTAATATGTTTGTATATTGTTCTGTGAAGTGTTGAGGAAGTATTTAGCTGGGTTTTTGAGTTAACAGCTTGATATTACAGCTGGTAATAGCTTTGAGTGTAGACGTTTCTTTCTATGCACCTTATGAGTTGTAATGTTCGGCACCGAGTACACCTTTATTCTGAAGGTCCTACTGCTACTACCGGAAGTAGGGGACTCTTATGTTGATAGTCACCAGACCGGATGTAAGTTTGTTGTTACTCGGCATTGTATGCAGGTAGACAGATTAAACGGAAGTTTCCAGAAAACTACAGACTGACCATTTACTATTTAGATAAGCCTATAATGTGTATAGCATATGTCACCATGTCACCTTTACTCTGACATGGTGTCAGAGTAAAAGTTATAAGACCACGGACCTGCGTGAGACATCTGCAAGCTAGTACGAAAAAAAAAAAAAAAGAGACGAGGGACAGTCGACAATGGATGCCTTCGGAGCCCCTACCCCGACGATGAAGTGGGATTCATCTAACCTACCTGATGCCTGGCGGAGATTCAAGCAACATGCTAAACTCATGTTCTCAGGACCTCTCAAACAGAGAGCAGAAGAGGAAAAATGCTGCTTCCTTTTGCTGTGGATCGGCGACAAAGGGAGGGACATCAGCAATACATGGACGCTAACGGAGGATGAGGCTAAATTGCTAAAGACTTACTATGACAAATTCTCTGAATACCTCAATCCAAAAGCTAATCCCATATTTGCGAGGTACAAGTTCCATGAAAAGACACAGGGTAGCGGTGAGTCATTTGAGCACTTTGTTACTGAGCTAAAGCTGCTTGTCCAAGACTGCAACTACTCAGACAGTGATGACATGGTCAGGGACCGTATTGTTTTCGCTACCAACTCACCTAGAGTGCGCGAAAAGTTACTCAGCCATGGACTGGAACTCACGCTGGAAAAAGTGATCGATATAGCCCGCTCCCATGAGCTATCACAAGTGCAGCTAAAGGCTATTGCTAGCGACAGCCACGTAGTGCATGCAATCCATCGCAAACCAAATAAGTCAAGCTCCACAAAAGGTGCTAGCAAGCACAATGACAGCCCAAAGACGCATGACAATGCCTGTAGTAAGTGTGGAGGACACCACAACAAATACACAGAGTGCCCAGCTAAGGGCAAACAATGCCTAAAATGTCGAAAATTCAATCACTTTGCCAAAGTGTGCAAGACTAAGTCCCACACCCCAGGTAAGGCAATGCACAAGGAGATCCACACAGTTGGAGAAAATGATGTTGATGATAACTCCGAGCTGTTCGTGGACACCGTTACTACTGAAAAGGAAAATGAGGAAAGTAAATGTGCTGACATTGGATTGGGGCCACAAAACAGGAAACTGAGTTTCAAGCTGGACACTGGGGCACAAGTGAACATAATACCTGTCAAAGTCTTCGATGAGCTCATGCCCAGCACCCAATTAATAGCAGCCGACCGTAAGTTACCCAGCTACGGTGGACATACACTAAAGGTTAAGGGCTACTGCAAAATATCAGGAAGATACATAGCCAAGTCAACCACAGATAAGTTCTATATAGTGAACTGCAAAGAGCCACCCATTTTAGGCTACAAAGCATGCAAAGCCCTGGGACTCATCAGAGTGGTGTAGGCAGTCAACAGCGACAAGGAGAGCAGCACCCAGCCAAACCACATCCAAAGCGAGTACTCAGATGTTTTTAAAGGCATCGGCACATTCCCAGGCGAGTGCAGTTTCAGAATAGACCCCAGTATAGCACCAGCTGTCTGTCCACCACGTAGAGTGCCATTCGCCCTTAAAGATCGTCTAAAGACAGAATTAGACAAGATGGAAAGGGATGGCATAATATGCAAAGTGACCGAGCCCACTCAGTGGGTCAATGCCCTTGTAGTGTGTGAAAAGCCAAAGACACACAAACTGAGAGTATGTCTAGACCCAAGACCCCTAAATGAGGCAATAATGAGGCCACACTACCCGCTGCCCACGCTGGAGGATGCGACATCCAAGTTAGCAGGGGCAAAGTACTTCAGCATCCTAGATGCAAGATCAGAGTATTGGGCAATCAAGCTAAGTGAGGAGTCCTCCCTGCTCACTACATTTAACACCATATTTGGTAGATATTGTTTCCTCAGGCTGCCCTTCGGCATCGTGTCTGCCCAGGACGAATTCCAGAGGAGGGTGGACGAGACATACGAAGGCCTGAAAGGAGTAGCTGGCATCGTGGACGACATCGTCGTGTTTGGAAAAACGAAAGAGGAGCACGACAGCAACCTTCGAACCATGCTCGACCGAACTAGAGAGAGAGGCTTATGACTGAACCCAGAGAAGTGCCGCATCTGTGTTCCTGAGGTGAGCTACTTCGGTCACATACTCACAGCCGACGGTTTGAAACCAGACCCCCTCAAGGTGAAAGCCATCAGAGGCATGCCACCACCCAAAAGCGAGGCAGAGCTCGAAACCGTGCCAGGTATGGTGAATTACCTGGCGAGATTTGCACCCAATCTGGCAGAGGTGTGTGCACCACTCAGATGCCTGTTAAGGCAGGAAGCAGAGTTCAAATGGGAAGCGACACATGAGCGTGCATTCCAACAGATGAAGGAGATCATCACAGCAGGGCCAGGGCCGGTGTTGGCCTATTTTGACCCGGAAAAAGAAGTGACACTGCAAGTGGATGCATCAAAGTATGGACTGGGTGCAGCCGTCATGCAGGAAGGCAGGCCAGTAGCATATGCATCCAAGCTACTCAACAGCATGGAGCAAAATTACACCCAAATCGAGAAGGAACTGTATGCGGTCCTGTATGGGTGTAAGAGGTTCCACGAGTACCTCTATGGGCGAAACATAACTGTGGAATCAGACCACAAGCCACTAGAGACCATTCTACGCAAGCCCCGAGCCCTTGCTCCACTGCGTTTACAGCGCATGATGCTGGCATTGCAAAAGTACAGCATAACTCTCATCCACAAACCAGGCAAAGAGATCCCGGTGGCCGACACACTGTCGAGAAGGTCCATGGAGGAAGAGGACAAGTCTCCATCTGAGGCCATGGAGACACAAGTGCACACTGTCATCAGCAATGCCCCAGTGAGTGCTAACAGACTAGATGACATCAGAACAGCTACGGCTCAGGATGAGCAGCTTACCTCTTTAAAGCGAGTCATTCGGTCAGGCTGGCCGGAGAAAAGAAAACAGTGCCACCCCCTCATCAGCGAGTACTGGAACCACTGTGATGAGATCACAGAGGCTGATGGAATCCTCCTGAAGGGTGAGAAAATAATTGTTCCACACAAGCTCAGACCCTACATGCTAAAATGTATACACACAGGACATTTCGGAGTAGAGAAGAGCAAACACAGGGCAAGGGACATAATGTTTTGGCCTGGCATGAGCCAACAGATCGAGGAAACAGTCCAAAAATGTGACATATGCCAAAAACACCGTAGTGCCAGCAAGGAGATGGCACGTGGAAACCAGCTACAGTCGTCCGACCAGCGGAGACCCCACGGAGCTACCACATCGAGACCGATGATGGACAATCGTTCAGGTGAAACCGACGGCATCTACTCGACTCCCATGCACCCACCACACAGCAACCTGGGACCAGGGAGGACAACCCTGTCACTGCACGAGAGAACCCAGGTGCACAGCAACATCCTGCGGGTTCTGCCAGTGAACCTGAGCCGTGCCAATGCACACGGTATGGACGTGTCATTAAGCCGAGGCAGGTCCTTGACTTATAATTGACTGCCCTATGACCTCTTCAATGTACAAAATACATACCCTGGTTTCTGAGAAGATAATTGTTTATGGTTCATGTTAAAAAAACAAACAAAAAAAACTGTACTCATACTTACCGGTCATATGATGCTCACCAGTTTAATACTGCCAATATAATGTAATTCCCTTTTGAGATTATTACCAATATCACAGGAGTATCTCTGCACTTGATTTGATTGATGGAATCAATTGTTCGGTGCTACTGTTATTGTTCCCGAGGAAGCACACTTACTGCAGCCCTTTTGAGTATACTGATGCTATATTGTGTTCTGACGTTATTTGCACTGCCAATTATTATACAGTATACTGTGACTTGAATATTGTGTCATAGGTTTGTCATTTAGGTGCCTATATTTTTCTGCATGCAATTTTATGCATAGCTACATGTTTGTTTGTTTTTTGATAAAGGGAGATGTAATGTTCGGCACTGAGTACACCTTTATTCTGAAGGTCCTACTGCTACTACCAGAAGTAGGGGACTCTTATGTTGATAGTCACCAGACTGGATGTAAGTTTGTTGTTACTTGGCATTGTATGCAGGTAGACGGATTAAATGGAAGTTTCCAGAAAACTACAGACTGACCATTTACTATTTAGATAAGGCTATAATGTGTGTAGCATATCACAACATGAGTTACTATGGAAACGTGCTACGGACTGTTAAGTAGGGGTGGGCGTATCAATCTTAATATCAATAGTATCGATACCAAGCTGAGTATTGGTATCGGATTGATTCTAGCATGATGAGATCGATACTGCAGTTCCTCTTATGTCGTCTTTACTTTACTTTCCTGCCGCTTCTAAATGTCGCACCTCTCTCCCTCTATGTCAACATGTTACTGTTCCTGAACAAAAACCTATAAATCTGTTGTCAATATGGAAGCAGAGCCAAAAGGGCAACCCAAGAGAGGGCTTTGTGAGCAGAAGGCCAAAGGTTAAGGTTAGCTGTAGTTTACACTTTATTTGTGCAATGGAAGGTATTTTTTGTTGTGATGTTGACATTGTTATATTGATATATTTTTTTTACATTGCTGCTTTTTTTTTGTTGCAATAGTGATTTTTTTCTTAAACGTGGAATAATTTATTACTTTTGTACAGTTAAAATTTTGTTCTATTGTTGTGGTTCATTAATTAAAAGCATTTTTGTTGCCCAAAATCTTTGTGCTGTGTTTTACCATAATCATAATCAACCAACTCAAGGCAAAATCACTAAATTATTCAATGATTATTACATTTCATGTAAAAAGTATCTGTATCGGGATCGGCAATACTAGCCCTGTATTTACTTGGTATTGGATCGATACCAAAATTCCCAGTATCGCCCACCCCTTCTGTTAAGATGGTTTGTGTATCTGCATTTAATAGAGACATTGTTATACATTAATTTGTCAACATATATCTTTCTAAAACACTCAGTAATAAGCACTGAAGTTAGTTCACATAAGTCTGTTTATGAACTTTATTTTTTCTTAACTTGATATTAATACAAAAAAAATTTCCCTCTGTTACTGCCATGAAAGGAATGTACCAGCAGCTCATGGACAGATTAAAGTTGAGTCTCCATCACAATTTCAACCTCTGATGTCTGGTCCTCCTTCTCTCTGCATGGAACCCCGCACCCCAAACACCAAGTAAAAACACAACGCAGAGCTACGCAGGGCTTGCGTAGAGGCGTCCCACATACAACAGACACTCAGAATAATTTGGGTTACATTTATATTAAGGATGCACCGAATCAGTTAAATTTAATGTTCGTGCTCTTTATTCCTAAGCCCCACCTGTTACATCTGCTTTTCAGGATATGGTTGATAAAATTACAGAAGTGAAATATTTAAACTGAAAAAACTTTTCAACACAGTTACTGTTTTACATACATTGGTAGCTGTAGAACCTCGTGAAATATTTAGAAAATACATACGTTGGTATTGCGCTTACTATGCATACTAAACATATAAGGAGTAAACTTTTAAAATCATCACTTTTAAGTTACGTTTTCAATGCCAATTTCTTTCTCAAATACATTAGCGTGTACGTGTGAAAGACTTAATAAAGGGCATTAACTTAAAAAAAAAAAAAAAACGTTGAAGAAAGGCGCTTGATGAAGTTCGGTCCATTTCCTGGCATTGGTCTACTGGACAGATCTGCCACATCCAATATGGCGGACAAGCTGACGTATCGCAACGGGCCGAGCCGCTTAAGAGGCGTCTACGTATATAATGTCTATGAGCAGTAGGGTGGCTAAGGGTAGGGTGCAAATTCAAATATGCGTATACAGGATAATGCCCGGTTCCCATACAGCACGGTAAGATGTCTGCCTTTTAGTGCGCGAAACTTATCCCTCACACAAACTAAAATATCATGTGTGGCCATCAGCCGCACCCTTGTGTCCAGAGTCACAATCACATGATCTGAGGTACATGTCTCAGGCCCGTTGTGTCGGCGCACTGGAAGCAGGGTGTGCAAATGTGATCGTCCAACAGCCTTGACTTCGGAGAAACGCTTCCAGGTGTGATCAGGATTATTCGTGGACAGGTAGGCTATCTTCTTCTGGTATGGTTATGGTAGTCTGACAGACATTGGTTCATGTTGTTTTGATTGTCCTTTCCTGTCCTCAATGTGCTCTTAGCGTTGTTGTTAGCGTTCGAATTAAAATATGAGTAGCAGAGGCATTTTCTGCACTTTAACCTCTGGTGGTCGTAGACCTTCACAGCAAAGCAAAGAAACAGTTATTAGTTATTGATCTTTTTGAACGATTCCAGTACCTACAATTTAAGAAACCTGACTGTACGAATAATATCCATATGTGACTTCACTAGCTTTGGAGGTGTTTTGGACCCAATAAGTGTCAAAAGCTATATATTTTACCTCACCAAATACTTATTTGCGTTAAAAACGACGACAACAAAACTCGACAAATCATCAATTTCACATGAATTTCACTTGAAACATTTAAATCACTCAATCTTTATTTTTATTGCTAAAATTCATATCAAGTGTTATTTCAAGAAACTTTACAATATAGCATTCATTGTTAACCCTTTAAGGCCCAAGACCATAGATTATAGCCAGAAAATTCAAATTTTTTGGAGCTGAAATGTTTGAAATCCATAAAAATCAAAATGTCCATAAATTTGAGGACATTTTTATCATTTATCTGATTGTATTCAGATGGTTTTATTTGTAATTTGTTGATCACTGAGTCGATAGAGCTATTATAAAAGTATGTATCAAATATGATACGATTGGCTTTATAGGGTTATTTTTTTTTTGTTCTAAACAAAAAAATGACTAGGAATTTAACCAAGAGATTAAACACATCCACAGAAATATTATATCACATATATTTCACGTAAAATTCACCGTTGCAACCCAATAAGAAGGTCCTATTAACAGTTTAGTAAGAATTTATTACACCCTTTTATCTATGAAATCTAAAATGTATCACCTCACTGATCCAACTAAAATCCTGCATTGATTTCATTTCACAATTAAATTAAAATATCCATAGATTAGATTTTAATTAAATACTCACCCCCTGATGGTTATACATCTTGTTATTACGGTGTGATCATATATTTCAACTCACTAATTGTGCGGTTGGGAAAAGTTTCTTGGCACTGAGGCCCTGAAATCACTGCTTCTTTAGGGACTGCTGACAGTCATTTTTTATTTTAAATAAGTGCTGCACAAAGGATGCTGGTACACATGGGCTTTTAGGCTTTTGCTTCATTTGAGGATGCTCAGGACAGGCATTGTCACAAAGTTAGTTTGACTAGTAACACAAATAATTGAGGGAATTAATGTAAACAACTCTGTTATTGACTCAAGAGATCTCCATAGTTTTGCTAAAACATTAGGCCAAGTGAGCAAAAAGTGTTAAGTATTGGTGATCATGTAAAAAAAATTATTTTACTTTGTCTCAAAAATGCTGGTGGCTCATTTATGATCCTGGAAATGGAATACTTTGACTTTATTTGAGATCACTTATTCCCTGCCATAGAGTGGAAGAAGTGTTTTGAAAACAGATGGACTTTTTTAAGGAACGGGTTCTTAGCGGGCCAAGGTCAATATCTCAAATCCCAAAAGGTCAATGTGGGTAATAACCCTAAAAAAAAAATCAATACTCTTTAAATGAATACAAATTTCATTCTTCCATCTAATAGACAAAATAAAATCAGACAGTCAGTGATCATTAATATTCAATTTTACTTCAAAAAAGTCATTAATGTATTTTTCACACCTCTTTCTACATATTAAAACAGCTTTCAATAATAAAGGACATGTCCATATAATACTGTGTTCATACTTATCAGCAGGAGTCGCAGGAACATCAAGCTGCTTGGGATGGTCTTATAGCCTTTACCTTTAACATGCTTGTCTATAACGTCCTTTACAATCTATTGAGACAATTCTGTTAACTTTCTGTGGTCCATGTTTAGTGTTGTGCACACGACACGTGATACCAAACAGAACATTCACTACTTTTCACCCTTTAAATAGGCAGACTGACTGATTACAAGCTTGTAGACACCTGTGATGCTAATAACAGGACACCTTAGTTTAACATGTTCCTATGGTCTAATCATTTTTGATCTTTCCTTGGGGTTCCATCATTTTTGTTTAGGCCACTTACATTAGTTTTTTTATTATCCTATTGAACCACAAGTCTGATTTTCAGTAGTTGATTTTCAGTAATTTTTCATTAATATTACTTTTGTCAGTTCTAAGTTGTTTTCAGTGGCCATTGTGGGGTTTTCTTTTCTTTATCGGAAGGGTACCGACAATTTTGTCCATGTGTGTATGTTTGATTTTTGATTTGTCTTGCAGACTTTGCTGCCCCTTGATTAACATATGGATGTGTATGCTGATCTCTGCAAATTATATGGGTAAGTTTTCTGTTTTTTTTTTTTTTAATTCATCATCTTTGATGTCATATCTATGTGATGACGATTAGTTGTGACGTAGGTAAGCCACGACGAACTACAATGCTCCGAAATGAGCTACAAGAAGCTCAGGGTATCTCTTATCTTATCTCACAGGGTCGCTTCGTGTCTTCCCCGGTTAACATTAACAATCCACGATCAGAGGATTTACCTGTGATGGTGTTTTGTCTTTGGTCATGCAGTGTGTGTTTCCTGCTCACAGCTGTGAGGTTGGTGAGAGCATCTATAAATGTTGACATCTTTGGCAGACACTGACAATCTGAAGCCTGATAATACAGCAGAATGTCAGTAGCACTATTCCCCCTGTTTCATTCACATATGTCATCATGAACATTGTTTGAATTTATTATATTCGGAGTATTGTAAAAGTCCTCATTTGTCCTTCTTTTATTGATTGTTTTTAAAAACGTTGTTAGGCCTCATCGTTCTGTCTTATTATTGACATGATTTACTTCAGAAATTAAGATAGGTGGAAATGTGGTAATTAATATATAATACTATCAAGTACAAAAATTGTGTGTTTAAAATTCATCTATATTCTGTTGGAGAAAACGAAATTCTTTAAAATGAGTGCTTTTTAGATTTAAAACCTTCGGCAGGAGCCGTATTTATACACGTCACGTGCTGTAAGGCATTATGGGGCGTTTTCTTCTCATTTACTTTTGAAAAGGATGGTCCAGTGTTTCCTAAGCTAAAGGAGATATTAAAGGAAGCAACGACCCTCCTTTCCATAACTTTTGGAGAATTCGAACAGCACTTATCATGGCCGACATTTACATGCTTCCAGGTCATTTCTTCAGTAAGGAAGGTTCCTTATCAAAGAAGGACTATTCGGATGCACCCTAAATACACTGGGAATTAATCAAACACAGGTGAGACAATCACATTGGTGGAGGAACTCATAATCAGTGGCACACAGAGGGGAGGGCAGGTCAATCCATATGGAACCTAGGGATTTCAAAATAAAACAGGAAACATGAACTAGACACAAAACATGAACACAAAATGAGCAACTTAACTAAGACAAAGAGCAGGACCATTCCAGTAAAGGTGTGTTCACATCGAACAGGGCTTTGGTGACCTCAGCAACCACTTTCCATATAAAGTGAATGTACAGCCGCAATGGGATGCGGTTGACCCCCCCCCCCCCCCCCCCCGGGATGTCGTCAGGGTAACTATGTTACTCATTGCTCTGTCGCTGTATTGCTCCTTTGCAATAGTTGAAATATTTATATATATATATATATATCATTGTATGTTCACAAAATACAAAAAAGGATCAATGTGTAACATCGTACAATGTACACTGAGATGTCAATAACAAAAAACAAAAACACAAAGAAACATGGGGTATCAGTGGGATACATTACAAAATAAGTTTCAAGACCTCATATTTGTCTGGAGTGTTTATGACCTTTGATTTTTACACCATGTAGCGTTTTAAAATAAAGTTTCATTTCAATTTTAAAGACTTGAATCTTTGGTATATTTTTGACCCATTTGCATTTATTAATAGTATGATTTCCATTTGAAATAAACAGATTCAAAGATATTCTTTGATTTTCAAGATTACTATTTCCATAAAAAGTACACTATTTTCTTTTCTCTCTTTTTACTGTTACACATTTAAAAATATTTTCAATTTCAGTCCAAAAATACTGATTATAAGTGCAATCATGAAATAAATGACATTATCTGTATTATTTCCACACAAAAAAAAACAGTTTTCAATCAAGCCTGACTCTAAGTTTTTGTAAAACCTGATTGGAGGGATAAATTGAATGAATGATTTTAAAGGAGACTCATTTTACTTTTTTGGTGACACAGTATCTATGAATATAATTCTAAGTGGCTTTCTAATTTATACTTCCAAATTTGATGATCCATCTATTTTTTGCTTGAGGAGTTGCATTTATTTGACATATATTCCTTCGTAATTTATTTGAACTTATGTTTTCTTTTATATTAATAAGGTTAATCATCAGATCCATATTATAATCCACATTATCAGTAGAATAATCCTTGCAACAGTCTTAAAAGACTTGCTAGTACAGCTTTCATGAAAATAGACACTTATTTTTCAAAATTTGGAACACCAAACTTACTAATAAATTCTTGTATACAAGCACAAATTTCCATTTTCATTAAGAAGCTGTGATTCCAATAAGTTATTATTTCTAACCCAGCTGTCAAAATATATTACATACATACATTTGTTTTTTATATTTGATATCTTTGTTAATCGTGGCGGCATGGTGGCGCTAAAGCAAGAAGGTTCCTGGTTCGATTCCAGGGTTGCACAAGGGTTTTCTGTGTGAAGTTTGCATGTTCTTCCCGTGCATGCGTGGGTTCTCTCCGGGCACTCGGGCTTCCTCCCACAGACCAAAAACATCCTCATTAGGTTAATTGGTGACTCTAAATTGCCCTTCATTATAAGTATGAGCGTGAATGGTTGTCTGTCTCTCAGTCACCCCTTTTCCACCAAGCTGGTTCCAGGCCTGGTGCTAGTGCTGGTGCTAGAGCCAGTTCGCAGTTGGTTCAACTGCGAACCTGTTTAGAACCGTTTGCTTTTCCACAAATGGGTGCTCGCCAGAGGGCTACGTCATCACATCAGTGTATACGTCTGTATACGTCACGCTAGTTTCCCCAATTGCCACTACAAAGATGGAGGACTACGTTGCGATTCAAGTGTTGCTGTTGGCTTTTCGAGCCTTCCTTTGTAGAGCAAAAGTTGGCGATCCAGCAAGTTAATGCTGCTCGACGATTATGCAACGAACAGCGATCACGCTTGAGAAGACGAAGGTAAGAATGCTTCCGTGTTTTTCCTCTGCTTTGGTGCTTCCGTGTTTTCACCCGCCCCCACCCCCTGATGTAAGTCGTAGCCCCCGACGTAAAGTGGTTCTTTCTGCTGGCCCAGCAAAGAGTTGGTGCTTGCTAAGCACCGGTTTTGAGAGCCAGCAATCGGTGCTTAGTCTGTGGAAAACCAAAGAACTGGTGCTGAGCTGGCTCTAGCTCCGAACCAGCCCTGGAACCAGCTTGGTGGAAAAGGGGTATATGTGTCCCTGCGATTGACTGGAGATTGGTTCAGGCCCCATGAAAGGGAAAAAGGGGTATAGAAGATGAATGAATAAATGAATCTTTGTACATCCAAATCAAACACCTATGTGGAGAGAAGTTATGTTTATACAAGATTTACCAGGACAACAGTACTTGTTTATTTATTGTTAGAGTTTTTGGTACATCATAGTTACAGTTGAGAAGAAATTAAATTGTCAAATATGAGATTTGGGATGTAAACCAAAGTTTATTTTTGTTTAAAACACAGTTTTTATCCATTTAATTTTCAAAATAGTATTAGAAGTCCCAAAATCAATCATCTCTCTCTAAGATAGAGTTACACAGTATTTCTTTTTTTAAGTAATGGTGCTTGTTTCTCCAAACAAAGTTGAAAAGTTCTCTATCAGTATCCTTAATTATTGCATTTTGGATATCCAACACCATTGTAACATAAATCAAACCTGACAAGCCTTCACTCTTCGATAACAAAACCCAACCCTTGATTGATAAGTCTCTTGGCAGCCATGTTTTAATTTTCTTTTTGATTTTATCCAGTAAGGGTTATGGTAAGGTTCATTATTGTCAATAGCCACTCTTTTTTGATCTTTGCAAATTTTCATCCCTAAGTACCTTGTGACCTCCTTAATTGGAATACGATTAATTACTGTATGTCCTTGTATCCCATCCTTCAGAGCAAATCATTTGCACTTGTTAATATTCAGTATGAACCCTGATACTTTAGAGAAATTGTCAAGACTTTTTAGACCTATTTTTATCAGTTCTTTATCCCGCAAGAACAAGGTAGTATCATCTGCTATCTGACTAAATTTGCTCAGCTTGGATAATTCCCCTACCAATGGTAAACTAAGTAGTGCCAAATGGTAATTTCACAGAACTTTTACAGTTATTAAACATAGTGTGGATTGCCTCCCCCCCTGTCTGCAGTATCTTTCCAGCTGAGCACTGTGTCTATGTCTATGTGGCTATGAGAACCTGGAAACAATGCTGCAGTGCTTGAATTATTGGCTTTTTGGACCAAAGCATGTTGCTGGTGTTTCATGAAGACATCAAGGATCCATATTAAACTGCAGAAAAGGAGCATAATATGGGACCTTTAAGTGAAAATATGTCACCAAGTAAGCAGAGTGAGGGAGATAGTGGGATGTGGCTTTCCAGAAAGAGTAATAGGGACTCTGTGACTTTATTTCAGAACTGTCTAATAGGTGTACATTGCCAGGTGGCATGAATATAGGTGTCAGGCAGTTCTGTGTGCAATATGGACATATTTCTGTCCTAAAACCCATTTTAAATATTTTTGTGCAGTGTAGTGAGTTCTGTGAATGATTTTGTACTGTAAAATGATTTTGTACTGCTGAAGGCTGGCATTTGTGGTCATAAAATTAAAGTTTTTTTGAAGATTGTAGCCCAGAAATTGACATCAGGAACAATAAAGAGATCTTCTTCCCATTTATTTGAGGGTAATGTTATGGATTTGTCAGTCTGTTGTATCATTAGTTTAAATATCTTGGAAAGAAGCTTTTTTGGAGAGTTAATAAGCTCCTCAGTTGATGGAGGAAGAGACAAATTGATGGTTCTAATGTTAATCTTGAATAGGATGGATGATTTGACTTGTAGATATTATTGGAAACTATTGTTCCAGATGCCAAACTCCTGGATTCTTGGTGGTGGAATGGGACCAGGATGTTATTTTGAAAAATATGTTTTAGATGTGTTATGCCTGTTTCAGCCCATGCATGCAGGTGAAGTGATTTTTTTGTGACTTAGAAAATCTGAATTATGCCAGATTGGAGTTAAATTGGATGGTGCAAGGCTAGAATTTGTAATTTTGTGGAATTTCCGCCAGGCTGTCAGTGCTGAAGCTGTTGTTTCTGTATTGAAACAAGGATGCTGCTTGATGGTTTGACTGAGGAATGGGAAGTCTGAAATAGTTATATTTTCATAGATTGTTTTTATTTTCTATATCTAACCAGGTGATATCTGATTGATTTGGATTTATCTATTTCTATATATATATACTGCAGTCTATTTGCCAAAGAGCAGCGGTGGATATGTGGAGCATGTAAAACCTTCTTGCAGTTTTGGTTTTTGAAGAGTTATAAGTTTGATCCTTGGTGTTTTGTTTTTCCAATAAAATTTAGTGAACATTGATTCTAAAGCTTTGAAACAGGTGAGGGTTGGATGAATTGGAATCATTTAAAAAAAGGTAATTTATTTTTGGAAGTACTGTCATTTTAATGGTTGCTATTCTTCCTAAAATGGATAGTGGTAAGTTGGTAAGTACGTAAGTGGAGGTCATTGTCTATTTTTTTAAGCAAAGGAGTGAAATTTAAATTTTGAGCTGTCAACTCTGACAGCCTGGAGGAAATATTCATACCCAGGTATGTGATATGGCCTGAACATAAAGCGATATATAACGTGCAGCATCCCATTGGTGTTGTGTAATGGAAGAATAGAGGATTTTTGTCCTGTTTATTGATTAACCTGAAATCTTGGAGAATGATTCAGTGAGACTCACTGTTACCTGCAGAGATGACTGAGGGTCTTGTAGAAACAGTGAAATGTCATCAGCATACAAACTAACCTTATGATGAATTAGGGATGTTAGGAATGAGAGTATCACCAGTCTCTCTTCCATTGACAGCATGGCCAGTGCATTAAGCCTGTACTGGTTCATGGTGTTTCTCAGGAACGTATTAATTCTTTTTAAGGAAGAAAAGCACCTTTCAGCTTCTGCTGTGGTCATGGGTGTGATGATGAGTATCTTGAGCAGAGTGACAGTCTCAGAAAATACCTCCAAGATTATTTTCCATAAACAAATGGAAAAGGTCCAGAGCACCACAGCAGGCCTTGAACTCATCCTTGCTGTAGATGAGGCTGAGCTCTGTCTTCAGCTTGCTTCTACTTAGCATTGGGTAGGCCTTCAAGGTGCTGCTGGGGACATCTTCAGGAAATGTTGTGTGGTACTGTGTAAACCTGGTTCAGCAACATTTGTAGTTCAGGAAACAACTTTGTTTGACCAACGTGTTTCGGCTTGAGGCCTTCATCAGGGTCATCTGAAATGCATTAAAAACAGCACGTAAAATGGGTAGGGCTGAAATTGAACAAATTAAAAGAGTCAAACATTTCCAAGGATTGGCCAGTTGTGTGAAGCTACATCTGAGTCAGCCTATGGATTGACTGCAGGGGTGTGTCAGTTTAGCCACCATGTGATTTTTGACCAGTGAGGTGCTGGCAGAGGGTGAGTGTCCAAAGGGAGGTATCATCGGCACCATTTTGGTAGACGGCCTTCAAGACAGCTTCCATTGGATGGTGCTTGCACTGGCAGCCATTTTAAGATGTTAGTTGACCAGAGGATCAGTTTAACATTATACATAAAAAAGGACCATAAAGAAAAACACAGGGATATACAAAAGTTGTCAATAAAACAAATTCATACGTATACATACATAAATATATATATACATATTAGGGCTGTAAAGTCCAAGTCGACTGGTCGACTAGTTGGTTGGTGCGTGCTCAGTCGACCAAAATTCTGATTGGTCGACCAAATGTGTCAATTTATTTTTTTCCCCTGCAGTTCATTTCATCAGGAGAAATGTATCAAGTGAAATGGGGGAATTTTCTGAGCACCCCCATCATGTCTCAGAACACCATTTTTAATGTATTTATCGTTCATTTCAATATTTTTATTTAAGGACATTTCAATATTCTAGTCTAATAATCGTTTATTCGTTTTATAGCTGCATACACACCTGCTCGCTGCCTGCGCTGCAGCGGCGGCATCCCTCACCCAGTCCGTGCTGGATTTTATGCCTCGTATAAACACCCAAATGCAAAAACGACATCACAGAACGAATTGACAGTTTTATTTCTTAGGATATGAGGCCCATTGGTGTCGTGGAAGGCCAAGAAAAACATTGAAACCTGGATATTCAGTACCGGCGCGCCAGACAATTACGCACGCGCTAACGGCAGAATATGAGGGAGTAAAAAAAGAAAGTCTCCGAGTTAATAGATAAAGATAACAGATGTGTGCGTCTCTTCGAATGGAGTCCCATATGAAAGTGACTGCCCATTTCATTGATGAAGACTGGAAAGCAAAGAGTCTTGTGTTGAGAGAGAAAAAATAGAAGAGGCGCACACAGGGGAAAAACATTGCAGCGCGATTATAAGTTGCTGATGCCTTCAAAAAGCAGAAAAAGTTCCAGCAGAAAAAGTGTCTGTTGTAGTGAACAACGTTGTTAATATGAAACTCTGTGTGGAAACACTAAAAGATAGGGCTGGGACGATTGACTTTTCTCCCAATTTGACTTATTGCGATTTTTTAGGTGCCGATACGATTTAAATTGCGATTCTACGATACTGCCGATTTTTGCAGTCTTTAGTTAGCTTTTTTAAAACCAGTGAAATAGATGAACAATGATGATGCCTACAGACTATATCAGGAAAAATACACATCACATGTGAGTCTGTATTTTGGACTTATTCAGCAATATATATTAACCAGCTGTTTATGCTCCCTCTCTTCAAAAGCCTGGATTGCATATAAAAAGTGGCTTATTTTTTTGGTCGATTTTTGGTCGACAATTGCTGTGTTTTAGTTGACCAACAATTTCTTTGGTTGATTACAGCCCTAATACATATAAAGGTCTTTAGAACACATAGGAACTCATTATAATATGATAAAATAATAATAATAATAATAATGATAATAATAATTAAGTGGTGTAGTAGTATAATTTTTACAGATAATAAAACCAAATTTAAATAATTGGTTACAAAAAGTCATTCACTGAAAAGTCCTTTTTCATTCCCCTTGGATATAACCTTTTTAAGTAAAAAGTCCAAAATGCTTCTCTCTTTTTCCTCATAAGATCAATATTTCCACCTCTTTTATTTTGTTTAATGGCTTCTATGCCAAAGAAAAGCAGTGATGAAGTGGGGTGTTTTACCTCATTAAAGTGTCTCGCAACAGGACTAGTTTTGTCATTTCTTTTAATCGCACTCCTGTGTTTAGTGATGCGTTTCCGAAGGGAATGAGATGTTTCTCCAACATATCTTGTTGCAAGGACATTGTATAATTTAAATCAAATTTTTGGATTTGCATGTTACAAAGTGTTTAATTTCAATCTATTTTCCATTTATTGGATGGTTAAAAAAATGTAGTTTTCTAGTGTATTGACAATTTATGCAGGTCCCACATTAAAAATTCCCATGAAGAGGAGTTGTATTCTCATTTTTATTTGTAATAGAATTTGCACATGCATGGACCACTCTGTCTCTTATGTTTCTTCCTCTTTTAAAGGTTACTAAAGGCAGAGTTGTAAAGGTGTTTTGTAAGTCTGGGTCATTTTGGAGAATGTGAATATAATTTCTTTAATATTTTTGGTTTTTGGGGTGAAGGTAGTGCAGTACACAAGGTGTGGCTTGTCTTTATTGGCTTTGTTTGTTGTCAAGTATGCATCTCTGCTCTTTGAATCGACCTTGTTTACCGCTTAAAGTGGTGTTAAGAGCATAGTACAGAACAATGATTCCCAACCAGGGGTACGTGTACCCCTAGGGCAGGGGTCGGCAAGTAAGTTTGGCCTGGGGCCAAAATTTTTCTTGGCAACTGAATGGTGGGCCAAAACATCAGCACTCAGAAACATGTTTTCTCTCTCTCTCTCTCTCTCTCTCTCTCTCGCTCTCTCTCTCTCTCTCTCTCTCTCTCTCCTTTTCCAAAAAAAAAACAAGTTTTCCCCTTATCTATTGGCTACTTGTATATCGTGGGAATACAAAATGTAGTCTTATTTAAGGAAGTGTTTGTTTTACATAAAGTAACTTTATTTCTCAGACTATTAGTGTGTTATTACTGCTTTAGCTTATAATAGTAACTTGGTGATGATAAAGCTGCTCTCTTTAATCAGTGAATTGTTATAAAGACTGTTACCCAGACTGTCTTTTAAGTCATCATAAATATAGCCAACTATATTTTGTCCCCCACACATTTAATAAAAATGTGAGTAATTCCATTATGAAAATAACTACTTCTTTTAGCGCAGTTAACGCATTTTTAATAAAGATTTTTTAAAAAAGATTTTCAGGATTGGGCTATGATTGTCAAGTGTTTTTACTGACATGGCTTCCCACACTTGATAAGGGAAGGACTGAACCACACTTCAGGTTTTCGCTTAATCCCTTTTTTATTTTTCATCAGGAATCAAGCAGGTGAAAAACCTACAATCACAAAACAAATCAATATTACATATTTCAGCAATTTTTTAAACAAGCAGAAGAACATTTAATTAAACATTTGCTTTACAAATTATTAAATATTGTTCATTTTTGAACTATTTGTTTGAAAAAACATTAACTTTTTATTTTAGGCAGGATTTTACACTGATTTTAAACTTAAATCAACCTTATTTAAATCTTTTAACAATCAACAATTTTTTAACTAACATGAAATAATTTTTAAGTACCATGACATCAAGTTATTTAACCAGATTTAATGTAGGTTTTAATACTTCTATTTAACAGAAACTATTTTTGTAGGCCTACATTGAATATTTTGAATTGCATTTAAATAAAGCAAAATTTGATATTTTAAATCAATACTTTTTAAAATTTGATTAACTCAGAAGAAACCAAACTTTAATCTCTTCTAAATCTTCTAAAAAACACATCGAGAAACTCAATGCCAGAAATCCAACACAAAAGTTACCTTTTCAGCAGAGAAACCAGAGTGATGGCTTCTTTTGGTTTGAAACGTCCACTTTCCATGCGCTTCCAAACTTTTGCGTCCTCTGCTTCGCTCCTCACAAGCCAAATGACCGATACTCGGCATCTATTGTCTCTAGAACTCGGCACATGCTGATTTCACAAACTCCATTCACCTGCGCTGCAGGTGAGCGTGCAGCAGAGAAGCGCGCAGTTACGGAGCGCGCCGTTGAGCAGCGCGCAGCCGAGTGCTGCAGAACGCACCTAGGGCAGCGGGGCAGAAGGGCAGAGGAGCATAATGATTGATTTTAGGAGGCACACACCCGCACTTCCAGTCAGACGAACACAAGCCACTGCGCTGCGGCCGCCAGCCGTCTAATTTTGTCGGCTTCGCGGCCGTGATGTTCGTGATTGAGGTGGCTTGTGTTTGTCTGGCTGGGGGCGGCTGCTGACTGATATTTTCAGTGGTGCGCGCTGTGGCCACTGGCCGTCTAGGTGTGCCCACCGTTTTTGAGCTTTCCCGGTTTTTTCCCGATGGCCAGCATGCCTCTGCCCCTTTTATATCAGTTTTTCAATTTCATCTGGCGGGCCAGATACTATTGGTATTGGTGGGCCAATTTTGGCCTGCGGGCCATTAGTTTCCAAGCGCTGCTAGTGTATTTCTCCCATCTCCACTTGCACACAACACATATAAGTAGCGAGTCAGCTTGCAGCTCAGTGCGTGCCAGCCAGCGCATTGCTGCCACCCCTGGAACAGCCGTAGGCCTACATTGTAAAGCAAGAGAGAGAAAAAACATGATGGGGGTGCAGCGGCCGGCCGGCTGCTGAACGGCCACTGCCGCCGGTGGGCCGGCAGCACCGGCGCCGGCCGTTCTGGTATTCTCCAGAACGTCCAGATGGCCAGTCCGCCCCTGGTTGTGATCAATGTTGGTATATAAGAATTCAATATCAAGGATGCACATGACTACATCTGGGTCAATTGGTGGCAGTGTCTTGAGGAAAAGCAAAAATTCAGAGCTGTCTTTTATAAAAGATTTTAGAGTGGGCACAGAATTTTTTATGTGATAATCTACAAAGCTTGAGATTCTCTCTGTTAGACTTCCTATCCCAGAGCCTATGGTTCTACCAGGTGGTTGTTGTGGGTTTTTATGAATTTTGGGCAGGGTATAAAGGAAGGCTTTTTTAAAAAATCATATTATAATGAGTTCCTATGTGTTCTAAAGACCTATATATGTATGTATATATTTATGTATGTATATGTTAGAATTTGTTTTATTGACAACTTTTGTATATCCCTGTGTTTTTCTTTATGGTCCTTTTTTATGTATAATGTTAAACTGATCCTCTGGTCAACTAACATCTTAAAATGGCTGCCAGTGCAAGCACCATCCAATGGAAGCTGCCTTGAAGGCCGTCTACCAAAATGGTGCCGATGATACCTCCCTTTGGACACTTCCCCTCACCCTCTGCCAGCACCTCACTGGTCAAAAATCACATGGTGGCTAAACTGACACACCCCTGCAGTCAATCCATAGGCTGACTCAGATGTAGCTTCACATGACTGGCCAATCCTTGGAAATGTTTGACTCTTTCAATTTGTTCAATTTCAGCCTTTTTACGTGCTGTTTTTAATGCATTTCTGATCACCCTGATGACGGCCTCAAGCCGAAACACGTTGGTCAAATAAAGTTGTTTCCTGAACTACATATTGTTTATTGTTTATTGTTTATTCAGAGCCCCATTAGCTGCAGCACAGCTACAGCTATTCTTCCTGGGGTCCAACCAAATTATACATACATTATAAAAGCAATAAAGTTAAAAGAAAAAACAGAAAACAAAAAGTAAAGAGCAGAAAAACATCAAACAAGGCCAATTTTCCTTCCAGATGTAAAGAATTCATATACATGGAAGAAAATGGCATTTTAGTTGTCTCTTAAATTGTTTTTAATTAGTGTGCACTTTTACATGTGCAGGTAAAAAATTCCATTCTCTCATTCCTCGGTACAGAACTGTTCGCTTGATTGAGTTAGATGTTGTCTTAGGTATTGAGAAATTCCCAACACTAGCATGTCTGGTGTTGTGATTATGACTTTCTGCACTAAAAGTGAGCTTTTCAAACAAATCATACGGTGTTCTTGAAACCGATACATTTCTAATCACAATCAGCAGTGAATAAAGAAGTCTCTCTTTGACCATTAGCCAGTTGAGCTTTTTGTGCATAGATACAATATTTGTTCTATTGCCACCCTTCAGAACTGTACGGGCCGCTCTGTTTTGCATACATTGTAATTTGTTTAACAATTCATTATTGGCATTGGACCAAACTGCTATGTTGCTGGAGCTTTTTTGACCTCTTCAAGACTCTTTCTCTCCAAGCACCTTGGAAGTTGGTGAAGTTGTGCCAGAACTTTTTGACCTTTGTACTAGGGATACATAGGGATGAAGGAGAATCATTCCCTGGTGTTACCCAATGTGGAGTCACAGATCTGCAGAAAGAAGAACATAAGTGCAGAGTTAAACACGTTTTGTTATCAAAAGTTAACACTAGTATTTACTGAAAAAAAAAATTGATTAAACAGCCATAGCTTAACCTGCTCCCAGAAAATAAAGCTGTAATTTATGTCACCATTCTAAGAACATTTCTTGTGTCAACTGAATAGTGTCTTATTTTGTACATGTCAAGATTGTAAACACAAAAGGATCTTAAGCACCACTAAATTGATTTTATAAAAACAGAAAGTAAAACAGTTATACATTTTTAGTATAGACTGACTGTAAAACGTACAAACAAAACAAATCCATAAAAGATAAAGAAAAAAAGATTAGATACAAGAATGCACCACAAGAGGGCAGACTGCTCACAGCAGCTGACCAAGTTTCACAACAGAAATGGAGGCTGTCAATGTATTGACTACATTTAATGGTTTTCAGAAAAAAAAAACTTCAAAATTAAAAATTATGTTTAACCTATTGATAGAGAAAATGTTCAATTGTTAACCAAGTGCCTTGGTGTGTAAACTGTGTCCAATGTAAATCAAGTGCCTTGGAATGCAAATTGTTTAAGTGTGGTAGCTACACCGCCCGAAAGGCCTTTCCCTATCAATAGACCCCCTATCAAGTCAGACTGACCCCACCCATTCTTGTCCTTTTGTAGAAGGAACTTTGTCTGCATACTGGCAAAAGAACTTCTGCCTGTCTTCTTTCTGCTGTTGTTATACAATGTCTGAACATCTGTCTCCTACCAGGCCAATTTTATTTTCAGACAGATTTCACTTCAGGAGGACAGTAACCCATTTGGCACAGAAATTGAAACGGTTTATCTAAAATTTAAATTTGTATGATGTAATCATTTTTGGGTGGGGTTATTAGCTCTGTGAAACACCTTATAGGTAAACAATGTGTTGGGACTAAACATTTTTAACTAGTAAATTGCAATACATAACTTGATAGTGTTATCAATTTTTCTTTCTTTTGGCAAATTTTCAAAGGCTTTCATACAATGTAACAGTAATATTAAATGAGCAGTGCAATAAACCTTTAGTATAATCCGCATTCACTTGTTCATAATAATAATGTTACAATTTCTCCTATCTTTAGTATGTTACTTTATACTTCAGATATAGTGTATATCTAATTTACTATTCATTAGTTTATATTGCTCCTGCTTTGCCATGTTCTTTGGTGCTGTGATGAGTCAGTGTCTCCAGTCAGGGATCAATGTATGTTTGTCATCTCATCTTATTATTTCTAGCACAATAATGCATAGGGATGGGTACCGAATTCGGTACTTTAAGAGGTACCGACAGAATTCTGTAGGTACTACCGAGTGTCGATTCACGTAAAATCAAATGGTGCCATGTTTAGGTACCTAAACGCATCCTTGTGACTGTGAGGGAGTGGAAGAAGCAGGCATACTATTGGGTAGAGTAGGTGAATTTCCATACCGGACTTGAACACAGCATAGCAATAGCTTAATGACATCATCAGCCGCGGGCCCAGTCAACAAGGCTGAGAGAAATTACTCGAAAGTATGGCTCTACTTTCTTAAATGTGATGCAGATTACGCTCGCTGCAATATTTGTGACGCTAAGTGTAAGGCCAGCGGCAGAAATATTTCAAATCTGAGGATGCACCTGGTGACGCACAAACTTTTCCTTAAAGCTGAAGAGCGCACAATTTTTGATAGCCTCAGGTCTATGACCACAAAGGATTCATTCGGCACTGTTAGCACGCCTGTGTCCAATGACGACTAGTCGTCTGCAGCCAGAAACACAGGAAAAGAAATGGCTTCAATATTTGGTGATGGCAGCAAATGCAGCAAGGAGGATACCTGGTTCAGGTAAATAAGCCTTGTGTTTAAGATGATATTAGCTTGGCATTTTAATGTGCGTCAGTTATCATTATCAGGTCGGTTCCTCGTACTTTGTAACGTTAATGTAAATGTTTTTTTAATTACAGCTCTGTCCGACCCATTGTTAAACTACCCTAAAGTTAAAGTGAGGGCTGCAGTTAATTTATTTAGTTGTTGTTCATTTTAGCTACTGGTTTTCATGTGGAAGAAATTTTTATTTTTTTGGAACAACTACAATGTTACAATACAAACAGTTGAATGTTGTTTTGATATATGTCTGTCAAATTTTATATATTGAGAAATAAATTTACATTGAAAAAATTTGAGATCTTAATATTATTGTTGAGTACCGATACCGATTCCCAGGTACCGGGCATCGGTATTGTATCGGTTCAAATGTGAAAGGTACCCATCCCTAATAATGCATCAATTTTTGTAATTTAAATTAAAAGTGAGCTTCAAGTGGTGTAATAAAAAGACTTGGCCACCCATTCAAAGCACCAACTCCTGAAAAAAAAATTGTAAAAATTTACAATATTTAAAAAAAAGATATTTTTTAGAACTCAAGACTGAAAAGGATACTGTTCTACTGAGCAAAGAATTGATATCCTCTTGGCAGACTCATTTTGTGGCTCTTTATCTTGAGTTTGGTGCCTTGCATGATATAAAATGGAAAGCTTTGCCCCTAAATTTATGTTGTCTATGTTAGACACATCCTAACACAGTCTTTAGTTTAGCAAAGCCCCTTACTGAAGTTTCTTTAATGCAATCTCACCTCTTCTGCGATCCTCTAATGGATCTCTGGACTGAGTACCCGACGCCTCTTGGAAGTATGGGAGCCACTGCTCTCCTCACTGCTAGGCTCAACCATCGAATGAATAGAATTACTGAAAAGGAATATTAAGAACATTCACAAAAAGATGAAGATGGTTGATAGCAGAAGGCAGGACAAGACTATTATTAAATATACTAGTAACAATGCTAATCCAAATAGAATAATAACCTGATTAGTTGGATGTCCTGTTGGAACTGCTGGATGCACCCATTGATATGTACTGAATCACTGTTTTTCTTCTGGAGCTTGGCATATAGAAGGTCAACGTGTGGCATGATGTGGTGGAAAAGTTGCAGGAGGAACTTGAAGTAACATAGAGAAGGCTCCTGCTTCTCTGATGGCACTGGTGTCAAAGTCACCGGAGTTTCGTATGGTCTCAAAACAGTGAACGAGATCCTCTCTGTGCTCAAACACTGTGTTGAAGGCACGGCTGTGAAAGTTCCACCTGACAGTGCTGGATGTTGGCAGCCTATGGGCTACAGTTTTGTCAAGCACACCTGTCCGCTTGGGGGAGAAGCATGCCATTTCCAACACTGGTGGTAAAGAGAAGTGATGTGTGAAGTATGCGCGTGAATAAATCTGCTGCGGTAACCTGTTGGTCTGATTGACAGCGCTCGTTGTCTAGTCACATGAGGAAAATAAACACCAGAACACTCCCACTTTGATTGGCAGCGAATTAGATTGGCTAATTTGCTGCCAATCAAAGGGGGAGTGTGCAGAGCGCACTTCTCTGCGCCCCGCAGGAAAAGTTGAAGCTGCCAATCAAAAAAGACACCTCAGGTCACAGGACGAGCAAAAGTATAAGCTTTCGCATAGACACCCATCTTGGCCGGCACCCTGTTGTATGCCACCTATGTATTCACGACATAGTTACTACCTATAGTACGAATGTATAGTACATAATATATTTGAAACCCCTCTTTATTTTTTTTAAACTTATTTTTTATTTTAACAAACATGTAACAACCATAATTGCACTTTCACAGTCTCATCTTTTTTTTTTAACATATCCTAAAGACATGTACCTTATTTTCTGAACAATCCAGCTGCTACAATAGTTTCTCTCCAAGGTGCCCAGCACACACATGCAGTATGCGTGAGTAAAATACAATTAGCATTAAGAGATTACAAGGATAAGAAAAAAAAACAAACAAAAAAACCTAACAACAACAACAAAAGAGTCCAACTACCATGACAAAGCAAAACAAAAGACTTAAACAATGTCATATCAAATACACAATCCTCCAAATTATTGTAACAACAGAGGCATTACAGGTGTCCATCTCTTTATGAATTTTGGTTTCTGAAGCCGTAAAGCGTGTGTGATTTTTTCCATTTCATGTAACTCTAATACCTTCTGGATCCAGACATAAGATGGTGGGTGGAAGAGCTTGCTGGTAGCCACAGGTTTAAGGAGAGAGACGTGGAATGTGGGATGGACCTTTGTAGCGAGGAGCAAGCTTGTTAGCCTCTACCTGCAGGGGGAGGTCCCGAGATGACAACCAAACCATCTGGCCCGGTTGGTAATCTGGAGCAGGCTGCCGGTGGAGGTCTGCACTGCGCTTGTTCCTCTCCGACGTATCCGTTAGGGCGGACCGAGCCCTCCTCCACACCTCCTTTATGCATCGGATGTGTGCTCCCACAGACGGAACAGAGGCCTCCCTCTCCTGCTCAGGAAATAAGGGGGGTTGATAACCAAAACAGGCTTGGAAAGGTGACATACCCGTAGCCGAACAGGAGAGGGCGTTGTGGGCATATTCCACCCAGGGCAAATGCTCACACCACGACACAGGGTGGTGAGCTGCTACGTAGCGCAGGGCGCTCTCCAGGTCCTGGTTGGCCCGCTCAGTCTGGCCGTTGGTCTGAGGGTGAAAACCAGACGATAGGCTGGCTGCTGCGCCCAGAGTTTGGCAAAACTCCCTCCAAACTCGAGATGAAAACTGGGGACCTCTGTCGGAAACGATGTCTTGGGGAATGCCGTGAAGTTTAAAGACATGGTTGACAAGAAGGTTTGCCGTCTCCAGGGCCGTAGGCAGCTTGGGTAAAGGGACATAGTGCACCATCTTTGAGAATCGGTCGACAATAGTGAGAATTACTGAGTTACCTTGAGAGGGAGGGAGACCAGTAACGTCAACCGCAATGTGTGACCAGGGGCGACTAGGGACCGCAGGGGCGAGCAGACCAGCAGGAGGTTGATGAGAGGCTTTACCCGGCACAGACTGAGCAGGCAACGATGAACTCCCGGACGCCCTTAGTCATGGAGGGCCACCAGAACCTTTGCGGATAAAGGAGAGAGTACGGTTAATACCAGGATGACAAGCAAGTTTGGATGAGTGTCCCCACTGGAGGACCTCCGACCTGGCCGAGTCAGGAACAAATAATCTGTTCGGTGGACCCGTTCCAGGGTCAGGGTGATGTGCTTGTGCATCTCTGACCACCTTCTCTATCTCCCATTGTGCTGCTCCGATGATGCAGGAAGGGGGAAGGATTGTAGAGGGTTCTTCAGATTCTGTAGGAAGGGAATACACCCGGGAGAGGGCGTCAGGCTTGACATTTTTGGAACCAGGCCGATAAGAAATGGTAAAGTTAAACCTGCTCAGGAATAATGACCATCTGGCCTGCCGTGGGTTAAGGCGCTTAGCTGTTTGCAGATAAGCTAGGTTTTTATGATCTGTCCAGATGACGAAGGGTTTCTCCACCCCCTCCAACCAGTGTCTCCACTCTTGAAGAGCCCCCACCACTGCCAAAAGCTCTCGATTTCCCACGTTGTAATTGCGCTCTGCTGGGGAAAGACGACGAGAGAAGAAAGCACAGGGGTGCAATTTGTCAGTAGCAGGGTCCCGTTGAGACAGGATCGCTCCTAGCCCAGATTCAGAGGCGTCTACCTCGACCACAAACTGCAGAGAGGGGTTGGGGTGAAGCAGAACTGGAGCGGAGGTGAACAGTTCTTTGAGCCTCCGAAAAGCCTCATTAGCTGCCGACGACCAGATGAAAGGGATCTTGGTGGAGGTGAGTTGGGTGAGAGGTCTGGCTCGGTCAACAACCGTTGGAGAACAAGACGGAGGTGTTGTCTATGTTCAGTGATGTTACGAGAGAAAATGAGAATATCGTCCAAATAAACTAACACGAATTTATTTAGGACGTCCCGGAAAATATCGTTCATGAACGATTGGAAAACTGCCGGCGCGTTTGTGAGGCCGAATGGCATGACCAAATACTCAAAATGGCCCATAGGTGTATTAAAGGCAGTTTTCCATTCGTCGCCCTCTCTAATGCGGATAAGGTGGTATGCGTTGCGGAGATCAAGCTTGGAAAACACCTTAGCGTTACAGAGTGGCTCAAACGACGGATCAATCAGAGGAATGGGGGACTTGTCCTTAACCGTGATATCGTTAAGACCACGAAAATCAATGCAGGGTCTGAGGGATGAGTCTTTCTTGCCGACAAAGAAAAACCCTGCCCCTACCGGCGACGAGGAGGGCCGAATTAACCCGGAAGCTAAAGACTCAGAGATGTAGTCCTGCATGGACTCCTTCTCAGGGCGAGAGAGGTTGTATAAGCGACTGGAAGGCAAGGGAGCGCCAGGGAGCAAATTAATAGCACAATCGTAAGGACGGTGAGGAGGCAAAGTCTTAGCTAAGTCCTTACTGAACACCTGCGCTAAATCATGGTAACAAGAGGGAACCGAAGTGAGGTCAGGAGGCGAATGAGTTAACGGAGGTGAGGAGTTAACTGCCGCCGATTGAAGGCAAAAGGCATGACAATGAGTGCTCCAACTGACTATGGAAGAGGTGGCCCAATTAATGTGCGGATTGTGGATTTTAAACCAAGGTAAACCGAGAATAACTGGGGAGCTGGGAGACGGAATAACAAAAAACTTAATTCTCTCGGAGTGATTCCCAGAAAGCAGCATGTTAAGAGGGACTGTCTCAAATTTGACCACCGAAATAATTTGTCCATCTAACGCCAAGACTTGTTTAGCCTGAGAAAGGGACACCGAGGGATGTTGTTGGCCTTTACAAAGTCCTCATCAATAAAGTTGTCATCTGCTCCTGAGTCCAAGAAAACTGCCGTTCTGAGTCTGGAAGAGGGAAAACTGAGTACAGCTGAGAGCGTGGATCTGGGGGAAGGGCTAGAGGAATTGGACGAACGACTCACCATTAAGCCCTTCTCTAATGGTGAGTCCTGTCTTTTGGCAGCAAGGGACAGGACTGAAGGGAGTGCTCTGCACTTCCGCAGTATAAGCACAGATGCTCCGCTTTGCCTTTCTCCGTTCACGAGCACTCAACCGAGTGTTCCCCAGCTGCATGGGCTCCTCCGTGTCGGCAGGGGGCGAAGGTGCTGTGGGCAATGGACAGGCTGCAGCAGAGTGTGAAGAAGAAACAGGATGACCAGCAGGGGGACTGTTACGGTGAGCGCCCGCAGCCCTCTCCCTGCTTCTCTCTCTCATTCTACCATCAATCTTAATAGTGAGATCAAAAAGATCTTGAAGAGTGTTGGGCTCATCACGGGTGGCTAACTCGTCCTTTAAATCCTCCGACAACCCCTTAACAAATAGGGCCTTTAACGCACCCTCGTCCCAGCCACATTTACCAGCCAAAATTTGAAAATCAACAGCATAACTCGCCACAGAATGAGAACCCTGAGATAAGGCTAAAAGGCGTTTAGCTGCGTCTTGGCCAGAAACTGGATGATCAAAAACCCTGCGTAAGTGGGTAGAAAATTCCTCAAAAGAGGAAAGTATACTGGAACCCCCCTCCCATAACGCTGTAGCCCATTTAGCTGCTATCCCTCTAAGGAGGTTGATGGTGTAAGCAACCTTGGCCTCATCTGAAGCGTAACTATGGGGTTGGAGTTTAAAAACCAAACTACAATTAAATAAAAAGCGACTACAGTTGCCAAAATCGCCAAAAAAGGGCTCTGGCGGAGTAACAAACGGCTCTCTAATGTGAACAGGATTCTGAGAGAGATCAGCAACAGGAGGAGGAGCAGACGAAGCACTCACCGCTGCAGACGGGGGAGATGAGGTCTCACTGAGCTGAGTGCCAATCAGCTGCACCTGGCGAGCGACTTCCTCCAGCTTGCCTGTAACCCCTTTGAGCAGAGAGTCATGCTGACCCAGAAGTGTTCCATGAGACACTAGAGCTTCTTTGATCTGATCCATCCTTGCGGACTCCAAAAAGAGGCCGGCTGATTCTGTTAGGTGTTGGTTTCAGAATATTAGATGGACCCAGAGCAGAGGCAGAGATCAGATCAGGTTTGAACACAAAACCAGGATTTATTAACAGAGCAAAAAGGTGATATGTACAAAGGTGGCAGTGGCAGGAGCTCGTGGAGACCTGGAGGAGAAAACAGAGGAGAGAGCACTGATTAGTCCACAGGTAGAAACGAGTGAATCCCACACACATCCCAGACAAAAAACTAGAAAAGATTCACTAGTGATAGTGAGAGGCAAAACTGAAGCCAGCACAGACGTTTGGTACGAACCACAATGTGAAAGGCAATCAGCCGGCGCCGAGATGAATCCCACACAGGCTTAAATAGGGAGATCCCTCATCAGGAGATCAGGAACAGGTGGTGCAGGTAAGGGAGATCAGTTCCAAGGGCGCCGCCCATTCCGGAGGTCCAGAGGGAAGTGAAGAGAGCTCCATAGCGCCCACTCCACACAGGTGAAAGGGGGAAGTGCAGGACAGGAAAAAGAGAGGAGACAACCCGAGAGGGGAGGGAGAGAGGAGCAAAACAGGAGGACTGGCGAGCAGTCCTCACACTTTAAGGCTGCAACTAAGAGGATTTGGAGTAAATATGCTTCATCTCTGTTGGTGTTTTCAGGTAATACACCCAGGAGGACTACCATGGGGTCTTTGGGTATTTCATGATGAAAGACTTCTTTGAGGGCCTCGAATACATCCCTCCAGTATACTGTTAATTTTGGACATGACCACAAGATATGAGTATGATTGCCTATGTACTGTCCACATTTTCTCCAACACTTATCTGATCCAGATTGGTTCCATTTAACTGTGACTTGTGGTGTTCTAAAATACCTGGTCAAAATTTTCCACCTATACTCTCTCCATATATTAGAGGCAGTTACTTGATGCGCTTCCTCGCATGCTTGTTCCCAGGCTTCAAGCGTAATTATGGATCCAACTTCAGCCTCCCACTTTTCCTTGATATATAAGGTGTCATTTGAATCCATCAATAAAAATATATTATAAACTTTAGAGATCACCTTCTTGAGATTATTACTGGATTGCATCTCCTGAAGAGACATCTCCAACTTAGAAGGGTTTTTAACTTTCTGAAATTCTGGGTGTGTTGTCAAGAAGTGTCTCAGTTGCAAAAACTTGTAGAAATCAGTATGGGGGAGTTCAAATTCATTTCTAATTTGTTCAAAAGATTTTAGTTTACCGTTATGGAACAACTGATTCAGATATCTTAATCCACACTGGGACCATTCTCTGAACATTCTATCACCCTGAAGAGGTGCAAACCCACTGAGAAACCCAATATCCGACAAAGATGATATTTGTGTTGGTAGTTTGAAAAAGGCCTGTATACTTCTTCAGGTTTTTAAAGTATTCTTTGTCCAATCTCCCATCTGTGTCTTCTTTAGACACCGATCTGAGAAAGGTATTACTTTAATAGGCATTAAGCTGAGGCTATTTTCAATATTGACCCATCTGGTATCTGTATGATCCTTCATCATTGAAATCATAGGTCTTAATTGTGCCGCCCAGTAGTAATATCTAAAACCTGGTAGCCCCAAGCCCCCTTGAGCTTTGGATAATTGTAAGGTTTTTAGTCGAATTCTAGGATGTTTCCTCTCCCATATAAACTTAGATACAACTTTATTCAGACTATTAAAAACTGCTTTTGGGACATCTATCGGCAACATTTGAAACAAATACAGCATTTTTGGTAAAACATTCATTCGCACTGATTCAATACGGCCCACCAAAGTTAGAGGTAGTGCAGACCAACGCTCCAGATCTTGGGTAATATTCTTAATGACTTTACCATAATTTGCCTCATACAACTGATCTAATGAGTGTGAAATAGTAATACCTAAATATACCATACTCTTATGCCACTTAAACCCACTGCTAATCTTTATTTTTTCTGAAATTTGACCACTGAGGTCCATGGCCTCAGTTTTTTCTATATTGACTTTATAACCTGACACAAATCCATATTGGCTTATGACTTTTTTGAGATTTGGGACTGTTGTTTCTGGTTCTGTTAAAAAGAGTAGCACATCATCAGCGTATAGCGACAATTTGTGTTCCTCATCATTAATCTTCATGCCTTTAATTGATGTGTCGTCTCTAATGAGCTGAGTGAGGGGCTCAATACTAATAGCAAATAATAACGGTGATAACGAGCATCCTTGTCTGCACCCCCGTTTCAAAGAGAAGTTTTGGGATCTACATCCATTAACTCTGATTGAGGCCAGTGGGTTTGAATAAAGTGTTTGCACCCACTTAATGAAGCAAGGGCCAAAATTGAACCATCTGAGGGTGTGAAACAGATACTGCCAAGACACGCGATCAAACGCTTTATACGCATCCGATGACAATAGCATAGCTTTTGCTCCTCTAGATTTCACATAACTCATGATATTTAGCACTCTGCGCAGATTGTCCTCATAATATCTCCCTGTTATAAACCCTGTTTGGTCTGTATGAATAATATGATTAATAATTCTGTTTACCCTTTTGGACAAGATGGCAGTTAATATACGAAGGTCACTATTCAACAATGAGATGGGTCTATAGGACTGGCATTTAGTTGGATCTTTGCCTTCCTTATGCAGAACCACTATAGTCGCTTCTCTCCAAGATGGAGCCAATGCGCCTGATTCTAAAGAGTAATGGTATGCTTTTAAGAGGAGTGGTGAAATTATTTCTTTTAGAGCTTTATAAAACTCATTAACATAACCATCTGGTCCAGGGCTTTTATTGTTTTTCAGCATTAAGATGGTTTCCATAATCTCCTGCACTTCAATAGGTTCATCTAATTCCTTTGTCATCGTGTCTGTCAGTTCAGTTAGTTTTATATCTCTTAAGAATGATGATAAGGTAGTATCATCTGTACATGTGTCAGAATTCCTGTAAAGGATTTATAAAATTCTGCAAATGATTCTGCAATATCATCAGGTCTAGTACAAAGCTTTGCAGGGTTATCATATTTTATTTTCTGTACAGTGGTAGAAGCTCGTTGTTTTCTTAATCTTAGTGCTAAAAGTCGACTAGCCCTGTCACCATGTTCATAATATTTCTGTCTTAAAAATCTTAGGTTACCTTCTATCTTTTCACCAATAAGACTATTATATTCCCTGCGGGCATCTTTTATTTTTGCTAACAATACTGAGTTATTTTCTTTATGCTGTTGCTCTAAATTCCTTATTGTTTGTTCAAGTTCTAGCCTTCTTGCTTCTCGTTTCTTTTTCCTGTCAGTTGTAAATGAAATAATCCTACCCCTGAGGTAAGCTTTTGCACAGTCCCAGAGTATAAGGGGTGAGGTTTCTTCTGTATCATTTACATTCAAGTAAAACCTAAGCTCATTTATAATGAAGGAGGTTAATTCTTTATCGTTAAGTAGAGAGGAATTCAGCCTCCACTGCTTTGAGGTTGGTCTATCCCCTATGTCCCAAAATACTTCTATAGGTGAGTGATCTGATAAAGTCATTGGTAGAATTTTTGTCACCTATTCTGTAAAACTCATCCTTGGGAGTAAAAAAATAATCTATTCTGGAGTATGAATCATGTCTATGTGAATAAAACGTAAAATCTCTGCTACTGGGATATTTGCTCCTCCACACATCCACAAGTCCCATCTCAGATGTCTGATACCTCAACATTTTACTCATACGGGACAGTGGTGTACTAGTATTTGGCCCTTTATCTGCATATTGTGACAAAATAAAATTAAAGTCTCCTCCCATAAGTAATATTCCAACACTATGTTGTAAAATGACATTAAAGATATTTCTAATGAACCCTGGCTCGTCCCCGTTAGGTGCGTACACATTCACAAGTGAAATTCCCATACCATCAATCTGGCCATTTATTAAAATAAATCTTCCTTCTTTGTCCTTATGAATTGCTGATAATGTAAAATTGATTTGTCTGTGTATTAGAATTGCTATGCCCTTTTTCCTCCCAGAAGGGTGAGAGGAAAAATAGACTCGATCAGCCCAAGATCTCCTCAGTTTTTCATGTTCTGCATCTGACAAGTGGGTTTCTTGCAAAAATGCTATTTCACATTTCATCTGTTTCAACTGAAGCAAAATTTTTTTTCTCTTCATGGGATTATGGATTCCCTTCACATTATAACTTATAACTTTTATAAGCCCCATTGCTTGTTTCCTGTTGTGTATTGTAGAGAGCATTATACCTACTATAAAGGGTGGAGAGAAGTAACGATATTAACTGCCTCATTCTTATCAGGTGTTGGACATAAGACTGATTAATGCAATTGACAAAACCACACAAGAAGAGAAAACAAAAAAGCAGCTGAGTATAACCTTCTAAACAAATACACAGGTCCCAGGGGAACATGAGACCCATGCAAGTTAGCTGATTAAGTCCTTTCATGTAATTCAAAAACAAAAGAGAGTCAACTTCTCTTGGGACCTAGTCCCTGGGTACACAATGATTAAGGCAAGGATAGCACCAGTCTATCAGGAACCTTCTGTTACTAAACACTTACCAATAATTACTTGTGCTTGTAGTCAGGGCAAGAATAGAAAGCAAAGAAAATATTTATCCTTTAGCAGGCTCCCACAGGGCTATAATAACAGCATTTAAAGTAGGATCCTACCCACAACAGCAATAAGCATAAACTGAAAACGACCGTTTTGTACTTATCACTTGGCACATTTTCCAAACGCGGGCTGTGTATGTCCACTGTCCATCTATGTGTCCTCGGGAAATCTCTTCTTAACAAAGTCCATTATCTCAGGAGCATTCAGAAATTCCCGTTCCTCGCCGTTGTATGAGATCCGGAGTTTAGCTGGAAACATCAGCCCGTATCGGACTCCCTGCCGCCCCCGGAGTGCTTTCCTGACATCGGTAAACGCCGCTCTGGCCCTGGCGACGCTGGTGGTGTAGTCTGGGAATATGGCGATGTGGTTCCCTTCACGGCTGAGCGGGGCTCTGTCCCTGGCTTTCCGTAAAATGGTGACACAGTCTCCATCGTAATGCAGCTTTGCAATGATTGCCCGTGGTTTTCCTCCAGGTTTCCTCGGTGCAATGCTGCGGTGTGAGCGATCTATTTTTACCTCTCGGTCGAGCTGTAGCATTTCCTTCAGAAGTTTGGACACCGCTGCAGGTGAACTCGACCCCGGCTCCTCAGGGACCCCCACTATACGGATGTTTCCTCTTCTCATCCGTCCCTCCAAATCCTCGCATTTTTCTTTCAGCATTTCCACTTGATTTTTAAGCGCAGACACCGTGCTTTGCAGAGCGGTGGTCTCGTCTGACCATGTCGAAAGTCCTCCTTCCACGTCTTTCACGCTGTGTTTTATGGACTCAATTTCAACCCGCGTAGCAGATGCGTTAGCCGCAATTTCAGCTTACACAGCCTGAAGCTCATTCTTGATGGCGTCAAATGACTCCGCCAGCACGCCTTTTAACTCTTCCTTTATCACCTGTGATATATCAGCCCTCAGCGTGGATATGATGTCCATCTTCATCATTTCAGTGTCCATGTTGTCTCTGGGTTGTTCCCTTGGGGAAACAGGTCGGCTAGCGCTAACTGTGTTAGCAGTACCACCTCCCGAGGCGTCAGGCCTTGCCCCATTATGTCCAGTATATTTGTATTTGCGAAGACTTGATGCCATCATCGACGGTGTGAGTTGTTCGGTTGTTTGCTTTAGTTTGTAATACACAGTTAGGGCATTGGAAATCTCCCAACTTTTGCTTAATTGCTGCCGTGGGATTAGTTTAACACAAGCTCTGCAGGAGCACTGCTATAATACGTCTTACTCCATGCTCTGCTCCACAGCGCCCCCCAGAAACCCCTCTTTATTGAATGGGGTCAGGTCCTGCTGACAGACTGTTACTGTGTGGTAAATATTGATGTTTTTATCAGTTATTTTTTTTATAGTTTAATGACATTATGTTGTGTTTAGTTAGACTTTCTCTAGGTTATTGTTGTTTCAGCTATTGCTGTAATAAAGAGAGGACATAGAATAGGTCAGAAGTGTTTATAGAATTCAGCAGAGAAGCCATCAGGACCTGGTGCTTTGTTTGTTTGGCATGACGTATAGAGCTGTAGAAAGATATGTTTGTAGTGCTTTGGATTGTTCTGGAACAATCTTTGGAAGTTCAGTGTTGTTGAGAAAAAGTCTATGTTTTTCCTGTCTTGGTTCATTTGTAGGTGAATAAAAGTTGGCGTAATTAAAAAAAAAAAAAAATTAAAATTTATTTCCTATGGTGAAATGGTAGGCTTCCCTGATGAGTCTTTAATAGTTTTGATTGTTATCTTTATTTTGTTTTATTAGATTGATATTTACCAGATTTATTGTTATGATGGAAGGTTTCTTGTCTGTCTCTGTATTAAAAACTGGGCTCTCTTTTTTTAAGATCTCGTTCAGCTGGAACTGATATTTTCTTAATTCCTTCTGTTTCTTGTGTTGGGTTGCTTGCATTCAACGTATCTAGTAGCTTTATTTTCTGTTCTAGTTTCACTTTGTATTCCTTTTTCCTTTTTCCTATAGACAGAATGGCATGAATTTATCTCGTAGAACTGCTTTACGTGGTTCTCATAGAATGATGTTTACTTCAAGGAAGGAAGCCCACTCTCTCCTGAGGTAGCTGTCAAATTCTGGGTCTTTAAAGCCCCAGTCACACACTACCGTTTCTCATGGCGGTTGTGCACGATTGTCATAATCCTGATAAAGTGTGCTTTGGTCGTGGTGCATGCTCTACTTGGTCTGGATCAGCGTTGTATAGTCGTGGATGAATGGCGGGGAACGTGGAAGAAACGTGGAGAATCGCCGCACTCAGTGTAGCTGGATGGAAGCCTAATACAGACCTAATGCGAACGGTATTAGTGTGGCATGTACGGAGCTCAGTCCGGCTGAACGTGGCCCATTCGCGGCTCAATCCTGAAAGCTTTATGAGGACGACTGACAAGGATGTATCCGTATGAGCCCCGACTGTGTCCCGTTCAAGACGGCGCAAGCGACAGGGCTCAGTCGGGGCTTACGTGACGCGAACTGAGCTCGAGCGGGGCTGACGTCCTGTCAGCGGGATGGAATCCTCTTCATATCGCTGTATTAACCTAACTGGAGCGGGATGAACGCCCCCTGAAGCGCTGTAGCAGCGCCACTGACGGTGTATTTACGGGGTGTGTCCAAGGATGAGACTGTCATTTCATCCCGTATCATCGCGATCACACCAGCCTCCTCAAGCGTGTACAGTCGTGCACAGTCGCTATGAGAAACGGGAATGTGTGACTTAGGCATAAGTAGAGATGAGTTAAAATGCCATTTAGTACTCATTTACATGCCACTGATGCAGGTTCCGGCCGACCGGGTTGTGGAGGCTCCCCTCCAGCAGTGGGTCCCGACCGAACACACTGTGGAGGCTATCCTCCATCAGCAGTGGAGGCAATTCATGTTTTCAGAGGTTGCAAACAAAATGAACGTAAAACCATCAACGTTGAAAGACAGTGACAGGTTTAGCTCCCTGTTGCAACTGAGTGAACCCATTTAATTCGGGGATACTTTTTGTCCAAAACATAGTGACTCCTTCACCAGGTACTCGTTTTTATAAAGGGTGGGGCACTAGAAATAATAACTTTGGTGTCAGGGCAGGAGAGAGGAGAAACAGGAGTAACGGTGTCCTGTATAACCTCTCTCCTCTCCACCACCTTTCTCACCTTATCCGTGTCATCCAGAAAGATGAGGATAGCCCCATTCTTCCTGGATGGCAACTTCACTGACTAGTAGCTGACCACTTTGCCCACAGCAAGCCTGGCCTCTTCCACACTGCACTGCCCTGACGGCACAAGCTTAATGCTGTGACGGCATGAAAGCCACTTCATCTTTACTGCTGTAGCCTAAGCTACCGGAATGGAGCTAAAATGTTAGAAAGATGGATATTTTGATTTTCAAACCAATTTTATTTTCTCAAGGTTCAAAGTTTAACGAGATGAAACCATTCATCTCATGTCTGATTATTTACAATGAAATATGACAAAAGACAAATTCAATTCAAAATCCGACGAAAAACTTGATCACCATTCTTCACAGAGCACAGGACTTTTTTAAGAGCCCACATGTCAGTAAAATCCTTCACACTGTCAGTTTAAAGAAACAGAAATCCATTTTTAGTCTGACTTTTATCATGCATCAATATCTAAAGAATGCTAAAGTTTGATTTTCCTGCTGAGATAAGTAGACATTTTTGCCTGACCCAGTAGGAAGTTGAACAATTGACATTTGGTCCTGTTTTTCTGGTTATATCTGTAACCCATGATGAACATTTGATGAGAGAACAACTCTCCAAACAATGCAAAAACCTGGACCAGAAACTGGAACAGAGAAAAAAGTCTACTGCACTCTAAAAAACAATGAAAAATGGTTTCTCTCTGTGAGCAGAATGGACAAGTGTCAGCAACGCTTGGATTTATCACAGAAATAAAAGAATGAACAGCAATAATACCGTGTAAAACCCTCCCCTGTAAATCCCCGGCTCTTCATGATAACGGTTGTTTGTACAGTGTTCTCAACTCAGACTTCTGAACCTCAGTCAGGTTAAAATAAGCTCTTCATGGAGTGTCTACTTAATCTTTTTTAAGTTTGTTCTGATTTAGCACTTTAACACATAAATAATACATTGTTTTACCTACCATAAAACTCAGTTTACAATCAACACCTGGATTCAATTTGAGGAGAAAACCAACACCACACTTAAGCTCCAGGACAATGTTCTCCTGGGGGAAAGAGTCACGGCTACCGGCCATAGCAGTCCATGACTATATGCAGCAGTCAGGGAGGAATCCTTAGGACTGAGCTACTGTTTCCAGCCTCTCAGCAGGAAGCCAGCCACCCTGACAGACCTGATATGAGACCAAAGCAGCAGCATTGTCCAGATCAGGGCCACACACCTCCATCACCTGGCCCAGAGTGAAGATGTGAGCCTCATAGAGTCTCTGAAACAGGAACATCCCTTCCACACACTGCAGACGTGTTCCGTACAGAACAGGTTTTTTAAGAAGCCAGAACAAAGAGCCACATTCCTTCAGCCTCTCCTTCTTGAAGAGTGCCCACACTTTAAACAGTCCCTTGTAGAAGATAGGGAAATAATCCAGTTTAAATCCACTCAGGTCCAAGAGAAACCAGGACTCTGCCATATCCAGCCCTCCACAGCGTTTAAGCAACACACAAGTAACAGGTCTCCAGACCAGGTCCACCGGTCCAGGAGTCGCTGAATGAACTGGAGCCTGAAGGCAGCTCCTCTGCTCGCAAGGTGGACAAGTCCTTGACCTCCCTTCTCCTTGGGGAGAAAGAGGACGTTCTGTGGGACCCAGTGCAGACAGTCCCAGAAGAAGTCCACTAAACACGTTTGTACTCAGGACAGCAAGTTCTGAGGAGGGTCCACACATGACAGCCAGTGCCACAACATAAAAGACACCAAATTGTTAATAATCAGGACTTGACCTCTAAAAGACAGCTTGGATAGAATCCATTTCCATTTTTAAGTTGACTCTCAACTTTCTGAAGGATATTGTCCCAGTTTTTAGACAGAAAGGACTCATCACACTCCCAGATATTTTAACCCTCCTCTCCTCCATGCCAGTCCTTCAGGTAAAACCAGATGAGTCATCAGTCCTTTACCCACGGCTAAGGCTTCACTTTTCCTCCAGTTCACTTTGGCAGAGGACAGTGTACCAAAATCACACACATTTTCATTTAAAATGTTCACATCATGCCGGTTTTTAACAAAACAAATCAGATCATCAGCATCTGCTGAAAATATAACACAATGAACAGAATCAGGAAAAGAGAAACCAGACAACTGTAACCTTAGTTTGTGTAGTAATGGCTCTATGGCCAGAGAGTAAAGCTACCTGATAGAGAATAACCCTGCCTAACACCTCTCTTAACTTTAAAAGGAGCACTTAAACCACCGTTAATCTTTAGTACACTCTCAGTGTCACTATACAAGACCTGGATCTGAACTATAAGACCAGAGCTGAACCCAAAAGTTTTCAGCATCTGCCGCGATTCATGAACAAGTTTTGTGAACTGCTGAAAAGAAAGAATATTTATAAGCATTTGTGTTGAGAGTATGCCAGATGCTGGCTAAACCATAAGTGTAATGATGATGACTAAGTATCACTTAAATTAAATTAAGGACTGTATCTAAAATAACTCAAATATGGCGCTGTGCATAGCCACCGGCGTACCTCTAAGTACTTCACAGTTTAAAGTGAACACTCAATTAGATCACTGGGAAAGGAGACAGACTGCAATTATAAAGGCAATATTTATATAGGAAAATATAAGCTGGGTAAAACACACAATTCAATATTAACTATCAAAGTCCTAATTAATTATCTAATGGTACCGTTGCGGCCGGGTGGAGCTCTTTGAGGCGATGTCCTGGAGACGGAAAGGTACAATGGCGATGGTGATGATAGCTGTAGCACTGAGTCCTGTCCGTGGGGGGGGGGGGGGCCAAAACGAAGATGTCCTGAAGACCGACGATTAACTCACAGTTACGATGTCCGCCGAAGCGCGGGTTGTCCGGTCCTCGTGGATAGCAGCCGACGAAGCTAGCTCCCAGTTAGCCAGCAGCTCCTCTGGTCCTCGCTCGCGGTAGCCGACGATGCTAGCTAACGTCCCAGTTAGCCAGCCGCGGTCCTCTTCTCAGGAGCGCCCCACACACTTACTGATCCTCATGAAAGGAGTCCACGCTCACAAAGCGACGGCCACAGTCCGCCCCAGATGAACACAGTTATCCAACGACTTGTTGCTTATTCCCGACTCTGCTCCCGACTCCGAACCTTCCGCCTGCTCCCGTGCTCTGCATGCACGCACCAACTGTCTGTGAGTACGCTCTCCGCTGCCGGAAAAGACCTGTGCGGCTACCGTAGTCTAGCGAATGCTTCAGAATACACTCAAACCTCGAACTGCACTCACTTCAATATAAACTTGAACAAATAGGTTCTAAAGTCAGAAAATCACAGTCACATCAATGTTGCATATTATACATTCAATGAAAATAATAAACAAATAAAATGGGAATGGTGTGGGCTTAATCTACCATTAGAGGCAGGGGGATAAAGCAGGAACTGTAAATTGTAGATTTATAGGCTACTGAACAAATAAAATTATAATTATTATAATATAACGTGAGCCTTCACTACAATAAGTATTAAGAAATTGCTGGATTGAAATTGCTGACTAAGAGCTTGGTGTTGTTTTAGCAGAGCTCCAGTCTAAGCAAGGGGATAACACACAGTTCACATCACCCCCTAATATTAAATTGTGTTTATTTAAATCAGGGAGATGTGAGAAAACATTTGTGCCATCCCAGTTGGGGCATAAACACTTGCAAGAGTAAGAGGAATGTTATATAATGTACCTGTAACAATTACAAATCGACCCATATGGTCTGCATCAACATGACAGGGAGTAAAAGGCACATATTCACTGATGATTAGTGCTGCTCCTCTTGATTTAAAGATAGATAGATAGATAGATAGATAGATAGATAGATAGATAGATAGATAGATAGATAGATAGATAGATAGATAGATAGATAGATACTTTATTGATCCCCCGTAGGAGAAATTCAGTTTTCCAGCAGCTGTACATACACACACATACACATTCAAAAACAGGTTAAAAGTTACTAACAATAGAAATAAATAAATAAAAAGGTGCGCATGTTCAGACTAATCTGTTATACAGTTTTATAGCAGCAGGAACAAAAGATTTTTTTAACCCGTTCCGATCTACATCTTAGAGATAGAAGCCTGTCACTGCGGTTGCTCTTCTGAGCAGACAGACATTGGTGAAGTGGGTGCCTGGTGTTACTCAGGATGCCCTGCGTGAGAGTCTGCATCCTTCTCTCTAGGACCTCCCCCACAGAGTCCACCCTCCTCCCCATCACAGAAACACACCCCCCGATCAGCTTATCCAGCCGGTTCCTGTCCCTCAAGGTCATACTGCCCCCCCAACAGACGACCCCGAAAAACACTGCACTGGCTACAACAGACTGATAAAAGATGTACAGCATTTCCCTGCTCACATCAAAGGCCCTGAGCCTCCTCAGGAAATAGAGCCTGCTCTGTCCCTTCTTGTAAAGGGCATTTGCCTGCACAGACCAGTCCAGCTTGTTGTCGAGGTGAACTCCAAGATACTTGTGTGTTAAATTGAAACCTTGACTGATAAATTTCATTAACCCAGCTGGCACACAAACAAGAATGATCAGATAGCTCTAGATGAGTCTCCTGAAGGAAAGCAATGTCAACTTTTAACTTCTGTAAGTGTGTGAGAACTCTCTTGCGTTTAGCAGGATGATTCATCCCCTTAACATTCCAGCTGACAAATGAAACTGAGCATGATGCTGCTCCTCCTGAGTTCATAGACTATGTCATAATCAGAGACAATGAGTATATCTGGGCATAATCAATGAACTACATAGTGACCCCTTTCTTTTACATATCTCAAAGAAAGTAAAGAATAACAAACACAATGCAAGACAGAAAAGTAAACTTGGGTACAAAAACATCCCAAAATCTCGTTTCCCTTCCCCTCTGAACCATCCCAGAACTGGGCTGAACTTGAACGTTCTCCAAAGGATAATATCCACCCAATGTGCTAATGTTGGGGAAGCTACTGAGCTAAAAGCTACACTCAACAGAATTCAAAACACTTTTAGGTGTATATGTAGAGATACGAAAAAAACATACAGGGTAATGTTTAACCAAAAACAACTTCATGCTACTCAAATTAGAGCTTCAGTCTCTAAGTCCAGATAATTTCACTAGAAGAAGGTGGACAGTAAACACACTTGACAAACTGGGTATCAGGCGAGATAGCAATCTGCACAACCAACTCAAACCAGTATCTTAGGCAGCAACTAAAAATTGTTTTATCTGTTTCTTAGCCAGAAGTTTGATGTGAGTTGAACCCCAAGTCAAAGCAAACAGAAAAAGCTAAAATACTGTCCATAAGATTCAAATTATAAAATGTTGTGCTATGTTAGAGGCGTGTACTGATAAACATATTGACATTAACTTGTCATTAGCACCAGACTTGCCTGGGATAAACAGAATTGAGTCAAGACAGCCAGTATAGGCAAAGTGAATAATAATCATCTTCACTGTATCCTTTAACGGGCAGCAATTCCTCTTTTAGTGATTTTTCGAGCTGGAAAGCTTCTTTCAGCAGCGCTGAGATTGTAGTTGTACTGCAGCTACCGTGGTTTTCAGGTATACCCAGTATACGATATTATTGCGTCTGGAACTTCCTTCCAAGTCTTCACATTTGCCCTCCAGAGCGGCCACCTGGACTGAAAGTTGATGCACAGTGTTCTGTAGTTTATCCTAACACCCAGACAGTCCCCTCTCCATCTTCCTCATTGTATTTTCCGTCCCAGTCACCTGGTTTTGTATAGCCGTTTTAAAGCCAAGGAGCTCCGTTTTGGCAGCTTGAATTTCCAGCTTGATGGTAGACATTTCACTCTCAAGTACAGTCTGGACGTCGTCCTTAAAAACAGCCACAAAATCTGCCTGTAGCGAAGTCAGCAGCTCCCCCTTGAAGGCCATGATTTCAGTCAAGCTCGCTAAGGTTTGGGCCGCCTTTGTCGGATCACCTGAATCACGTGAGGTCTCGGGAGGTGACACCCCAGCAGCCTCAGCAGGCCTGGTCGACGAGGTATTAATGTCACAGCTTCTGGTAGTTTTCTTGCCCATGATATATCTCTCCATTTAGATAATGAGAGAAAAGAGTCGAGGACCCTGGATGTTTGTTTGTTTTGCACCAAAATATACCTTAAATGACAAGATTTTCTGCCGAGCTCAGCCACACACCACCTACTCCATTGCTTGCTCAGGAGCGCCCCTAGTCTCGAATTTTAACCAAAAATTTCCCCAGCTGAAAGATTTCTCGATCAGTGAAAGAAGGCTGCTCAAGGTCCCTGGTGTTTTTCATGTAAAACCGGGAAGAATCCTAAAAGAGCTTTAAATCAGGAAAATGATCCTCCACTCTAACACCCTTACTGCCTTTGGTTTGATTCAGGAAAGTGTGAACTCTCTGGAAATAGTAGCCACTCTGAATTTCATCATCATCATCATCATCATCACATTCATCATCATTGATCTTCATTACTATGCACTGTGCTCTGTGTATTTTCCTCCAACTGAGATGATGCACGAGTGGACCAAATGTCCTTCTCCCCCACAACCAAACACTGCAGATCTGTTTTGACACTTTAGTAGTTTTAGCACTGTTCTCTTAGTCTCTTTACTTTTCCTTTTAACAGAAAGTTTCAACAACTCATCATGTACCACAGATTCTTCTTTCAGAACAGACTCAGCCACTCTGGTTGCAGTATAACTAGTCTGTTCTTTTTTTATCTTCTGACTCTGAACATTAACAACATTGTCAAACATTGGAATCATCATTGGAATCTCTGTGTGTCTTCGTGTCCTGCGTCATGCACATTGGCTGTGCCAGCCGGCTGTACCGCTGATGTAACACCCTGACGGTGATTCATTTTCTCAGGGCACGAGTGGACCAAATGTCCTTCTCCCCCACAACCAAACATTTCAGAGTGTCAGATGTGACATGAACATTCTAATCAAAGTCATCGATACGGAAAACAAAAGCCAAATTTAGCTGCTCGTTGTCTTTCAGAATCCCAAAGACTTGTCTTCTGAAGACATGACATGCTTCAGGTGTGGCGACTTACACCCGAGAGGGATCATCTTTATCAGGGACACTAACTGCTCATGTCAGGCTAACTCCTTTGAGATCATTTCATTCCTCAGAAAAGGGGGCACATTTGAAATGACAACTTTTTAAAGCGGGGTTAACAAAGGAAAAAAACAGTCAGCGTTCCCTGGATCACGACTCCACTCTCAATCAGCTGAAGAGCCTTCTCAGTGGTGTCCACAAAAATGACAACGGCGCTGTTCATGTGAGAGGCAGATTTTACACTGCCATAGCCAACAACTGCACCTATTGCCAAACTATAATCCTCTACTAAAACACCAGCACCCGGAGAAAGTTTGACAGCATGATGGCGAGTCAGCTTCTCCAACCCAGAGGCACCATGGCGGCGGTGTAAACTTTTCTTTTTCTCAGAGAAAGTTTACACCATGACATCCACTAACAGCCAGTGGAAGAGAAAAAGCAAAAGGGTTTGAAGAACGCTTACACATGATCACAAATGCTCTCCGAAGCACTCACCCTGTCACTCCCAGCACACACTTAGGGGCCGTTTACATGGAAACTCCTGACTTGAAGACGCAAAGATTCTTCCTTTCCGTTTTCGAATTCTTCTGCATTTACATGACAACGCTCGGAGACGAGTTAATCCCCTGTAAATCCACTGTAGTGTGCATGCCGGTTCAGTAGATGGCGGTGTAGGTCTGCAGAGATGCCGCGCTGCTACAACACACGAACGAAGAAGAAAACCTTTCACAAACAACAATGGTGAATAGGCGCACACAGAAGCAGGAGTTTCTTTTTTGGACAACAAATCAGTTCGGACAACAAATCTGTCTGGATAGTTTTTTCTGGATAACAAACCGAGCACGGTAAGACGCTCACTCGTTACTCGGCGGACGGAGGAAGCTGCTGTTGTTCCTGGTATGCGCGCGCAGCCTCCATGTGAAAGAGTACTGCGCATGCGGTGACGTCAGCGTTTCCCCCTGAAATGCTCTGCTCTGTGTTTACACGAGGCCGGATGGAGGAGCGGATTCAAATCTTTCCGCTCTGGGGAGTGGTTTCAAAAGTTTGGGTTTTCGGTGGAAACGCAATGTGGTCTCATCTAAACGGAAGGCCAAAACGCAACGAAATGTTTGTGGAATTGACCGTTTTCGGCGTCATGTAAACGGCCCCTCAGAGTGAGAGAGAGAGAGAGACAGAGAGAGAGAGGGAGATGGGGGGGTGGGGGGGAGTGAGAGGATAGAGGGTGTTCATCTTTCAACTGAGATAAGGAAGGAGACAGAGGGAGGGCGTAAAAGGCTGTTTACACAGGGCCAAATCCGGTCAGATTTGATAAGATTTCATTGCATTTTGGCCTTACATTTACACTGAAACTCTTTGCGTTTTGTCCAAAAATGGTAACTTTTGAAAACGGGCTCCAGAGTGGAAAGTTTCAAATACCCTTTCCATGCAGCGCCGTGTATTTAAGGGTGAAACGCTGACATCAACTCATGCACATACCAAGAACAACAGCAGCTTCGGCTGCCTGCCGAGTGACGTGTGAGCCTCTTACCGTGCTCGGACAGATTTGTTGTCCTGAAAAGAAACTCCTCCGTCTACTCGCAGGTTTTTCTCCTTCGTATGTGTATTGTAGCAGTGCTGCCTCTCTGCAGACCTACACCCCATCTACTGAACCCGCATGCACACTACAGCGGGTTCAAATGTCTCCAGCGTCACTATCTAAACGCAGAAAATGCAAAGGAAAAATCTTTGTGTTTTTAAGTCAGGAGTGTCCGTGTAAACGTAGCCTAATAGAGATAGTGTGGGGGGAGTGTGAGAGAGTGAGAGAGAAGGAGACAGAGAGAGAGAGCGAGGGAGAGATTTGATGAGTAATGTGGGGAGAAGTGGAAGAGCTCAGAAAAGCCAGGGGGTAATGTCCTTATCCTTAAACAACTGACCATCAGTGCATGATTTGTTGACTGAAAGGGCTGCTCTCTTACCTTCGATGATTTTCTGTTTGGATCGAGAGCAGTACCCTCCGTCTGCGGGTGATTTCAGGTGGATATTGATCTTTGGGTCTGTATCCTTCCCTTTCAGCAGCACAGTATGTATAGCGACTATCCTGCCCTCCTGTAGTCACTCGTGCATGGGTCTGGGAGAGTGTTTTTGACGCGCTCTTACAAACAATTGTCCACACTGTTGTCCAGGTTTGGGTGATGTTCCCATTTAATGATCAAAGCTTTCACAACAGTAATATAATTGAAGTTGAACTGATGCCAAAAGAACTGATAATGTGACGAGGTGATGCTGCTGGAAACAAAAGGAGGTGAGTGAACCTGGTGAGCTGTAAAAACCGCATGACATTCCAACCCATGCGTCACCCGGTCACCTGTCTCCCAAGCTTATAAAGAAGACGCTATACCGCCACCCGTGGAGACTTGACGTAACCCATGAACACACAGACAAACAGATGTGGCTCCTATGGTATGGATTGCCTTTTTTAAGTTTACACCAACAGCAAAGAAATCTAGTACTTCAAAAATCAAATGGTGCTCTACAGTGTCAAAAGCATTATGATAACCCACAAATAAAATAAAGCTGTTCTCATTAAGATATTCACTATAATCAATGAGATTGAAAATGAATCAAATGTTGTTTCTTGGGGTGCTGGTTTGGTGTAGTGGTTAGCACCCCATGTACATGCTACTGCCGGTCCAGGTTCAAATCCCGCCTGTGACCAGTTTGCAGAGTGTCTTCCCCTGCTCTATCTCCCCCTTTCACAAGCCTATCCACTGTCTCTCTCCTGTCAATAAAGGCACAAAATGCCCAAAAATATACATTTAAAAAAAAAAAAAAAAATGTTTCTTATATGTCCTCCGTTCGTGAGTTCTGATTGACATTCATCAATTATACTATTTAAGTACGTTTTAAAATACACGTTGATATCAAAGAATTAAGTCCCTGGGACATAGAAGTTTTCCACTCTCAAGAAATTCCTTAAACACACAATTAAAATTCTGAAATATAATTTTGAATTTTTGAACTCATTTGATAGACCATCATTGCCAGGGGCTTTGTTATCTTTAGTTTTGCAATATTATATCTGAGATCACTTAAAGTAATTTCAAGTTCACATATTTCTCTAGAATCTTCATTAATACAGATGTGGAAAAAATTGTTTGGTACCCTTCCATTAAAGACCCCCACACACACACACACACACACACACACACACTCAGTCACTGAAATAACTTGAATCTGACAAAAGTAATTGTAAATAAAAATTTACTGTAGAGTCAACTTATGAAAATCAGACATTAGTTTTGAATTCTGGTTTAGTATAATTATTTTGATTAAAAAACTATTAAAACTGGCCTGGGCCATAATGATGGTACCCTTAACTCAGTGTATTGTTGCAACCTTTTGAGGCAATCATTGCAATCAAGCAATTTCTGTAACTCTCAGTGAGAGACCACAGATGGTGGTCTTTTTTCTACATTTTTTAATTTCAAACTTGAAAAACATAAAGATGTCTAATTGGATTTAGTTTTGAATAACGACATGAAAATAAATAACTGAATGATAAAATGTAAAGTAGCTGCCTTTTTAAACAAATAATACACTTAACAGTGAAATAAAAATAAAGCTGCCTTTTGAAACATAAATAATACGCTTAACAGTGAAATAAATAAAAATAAAGAACATATTAGATATGCATTTCCCTTCTGAAAAACAAACGCTGCAGAACCTCTGTCTACATCAGGGCCAAATGACAATTTACAGTACTTTTAGTTAAAATTATAGTGCAAGAATGTGAGCATGTTCACATTATCAGCGGTCAGTTTTGACCGGTTAGGACACAGGATATGGCCACTTGCACTGAATACTAGGGGTGAAACGAAATTTTGTGTCACGACATTTCGCGAAATAAAAAATGACGAAATAAAAATCAAAGACGCTCGAAATAAAAGGACGAAATAAACCCTCCTCGCCTCCCGTAGCAAAATACCAGCTGCAATAAGGAGGAGGACGAAGCGGAGGAATTAGCTGACGCTCCTTTGTCAAATAAATCGGTTGTGTGGACCTATTTTGGCTTCCCATGTAAAAGACGAGAGAACAGTGAGAAGATTGCGGACAAAACAACAACTGTGTGCAAAATATGCTGCTACAGTTCGCTGTATACTGCGGCGAGTACAACCACCTGCAGCTTGCGAATACCTGCTTTTATTTAACAGTCACTGTGGGCTGTGACAAGGCCAACTTCAATTTTAATTCCTGAACAAAACAGTGAGTAGTAATCTCCAGTCCTCCTGCACGGCTCTCTCCCTCCTCGCTCAAACACACACACTAACTCTCCCCTTCTGAACTCTGACCCGTTGGCCCCGCCCTCCTGCTCCATTCACTGACCGTCAATTCATAGGAAACATTAAAATCCACATTGAACACATAACAAACTGTAGAACTGCTCCACTTTGTTTGTGTAAGTCTGCATAAAAAACATTTGATTTTTGCATCTACTGTTGAGTTGACAGAATTTGATCATACTTGAAGATCAGAAGTATATGCACTGTTATTGGCTAAATATTATAGTTCACAGTTCAGACATTTATAGGTCTAAACTGCAGCTCTGAGGACTGCTATTTGTTTTCCTTTTCATTCAAGAATGTACTTATCCTGATTGTTACAACAACAAAGCACTTTTTATTGAGATTTTCTGTTTGTATTTGCACTGTAGTCTAAATAAGGGAAAAAAAACTACAATTTAGTTTTTTTTTCAAAGAGCATTTATTTTGTACTGATGCAACAATATTTTCTGTATGTCTGCATTAGGAAGAAAATAAAGAAAATGAGATTTTTTCACAACTTCCTACTGTTGGGGATTTTCCTTCATCTTTATTTCGTATCGTGAGTATTTCGTATCGTGGGCCCTGTTTCGTATTTCGTATCGTTTCGTGAGTTGACCATTTCGTTACACCCCTACTGAATACCCTTTCCGAAGGCACGCTGGTAGCTGGAACACAAGGGTACTTTCTGGCCACTTTTGAAATCATTGGCATTTCTTCCACATGTGCCTTCCACCAAGCCAGTGGGTCAGCCTCGGCAACGATTGAGGGAAGGGACAAGTAAAGTTTCATCTCATAATCAATTTTTTCTTGTGTTGATGGTGTTGCACTTCCAGTTGCTCCTCCCAGCCCTAACCTGATCTTCTTTGCAGTGGTGATTTTCTGTAACAGTCCAGACAGGCTCTTCTCTTTCCTCTTGTTGGAGGTGGAGGAGGAAGAAGACGAGGAGGAAGAGGAGGAGGGAAAGGAGGCTGAAGAGGAGGAAGAAGAGAAGGAGCTTTGTGCTGCTGTTGGTGGCTGTTCTGTGCCTGGAATTTCTTCTGTTGCAAGTGCCATTGCTTCATCACTACATGCCCTGATTGTGGCTTCTACATCAGCAACAAAGGTTGCCCTATACCTGGGATCCAGAAGACTTGCTATGTTCAGCACATTCTTCATTTCTGCTGCATATCGTAGCTGCTCCAGCAGGTCTTGTCTGATGACCTGTTTCATTTGTTTGGTCAGATTGCTGTCTCCTTCTCGATCTTCAAGTATCTCACTGTTGATGTGCTCAAAGACTGGTTGCAGTGCAGAAGTGTGACCTGTTTCTCGGAGGCCAAGGCATCTGTGAAATCATGGAGCGGGCAAAGGAGCTGGCTTACATCCTCCAGGACAGTGATGTCACTGTCTTTGGGCATGAGATGCCATGTGTTTCGGTCTCCCGCTAGCACCCCACAGATGGCCTGCTGCAGCTGCAAGAACCTGGAAATCATTTCATATGTGGAACCCCATCTGGTGACCACGTCATGAATGAGTGCAAGTGGAGGCTCATTAGGATTTAGTTCTGTCTGCTTCTTTTTAAGGTCTCGTTTCCGTTTCCAGCTTCAAGAGAACCCTTGCACTGCATGTCGGCATGCTCTGGTAGCGGATTTCACCTTGGTGATCTTGAAGACTTGCCAGGTTTAGATTGTGGCTGAAACAAGAAAACCAGAAACATGGAAAATCTTCAAAGGCTTTCTTCATGCTGCTGGCATTATCTGTTGTAATTCCAGACAGACTCTCTTTTTTTATCTTCCAATCCGAGAGCATGTTTTCCATCATCCCACAGATATGTTCTGCTTTGTGGTCATCTGGAAAATACTGTGTCTCCAGACAGTGAGAGTTGAGTTGCCAGTCGGTGGTCAGGTAGTGAACTGTAAAGCTCATGAAGGGTTCTCCATCACCACCACTGCTGGTCCACAGGTCTGTTGTTACTCCAAACCACACACCCTCTGCCAGCTGCTTCTCCACACTTGCTCGTACCTCCTTGTACAGGTCCAGTATTTTCTTTTCAGAAAAGTAGGTTCTGCTTGGAACCTTGTGCTGTGGAACTGCCCTTTTCATGAGATGGAGGAAGCCAGGTTTTTCCACAATCTGGAACGGCATCATGTCTTTTGAGATGAAGAAGGCCACAGCTTTGTTCAGACCTTGGGCTTGTTTAGAAGAGGGAGCGTAGGCCACACACTTTGCAAATGCTTCTCCAATAGAGGGTTGGGCAGTGACAGCAGATGCAGCACCAGTCTTTTCTTTAAAGTGAATTAGAAAAAATAAATTAAAAAATAAATAATCCATGCTTAGATTAACTTCGATTTAACTTGCAATAATGAATTTAGTTGATTTTTACTATTTAAATCTTTTACTATAAACGTTAGTGTTATTATCATCAACTGTCAGTGTCATCATCCATGCCTAGTATTATTATTAGTTATACATTTTCAATCATCTAACGTTATTTTGCTGTTTACTAAAACACACGTGGGTAATAAACGTTAGTGTTATTATCATCAACTGTCAGTGTCATCATCTATGCCTAGTATTATTATTAGTTATACATTTTTAATCATCTAACGTTATTTTACACGTGGGTAATAGACATTAAGTGTTATTATCCTCAACTCATTCAACTGTCAATGTCATCCATGTCTATGCTAGTATTATTATTAATTCTACATTTTTAATCATATAACGTTATTTTGCCTTGCCGTTTACTTACCTTAATGACTTTGGCATGTAATTCGGGATGGTGATCAAGCAGATGCTGCCGGAGATTCGAGGTTTTGGAGCCCTTAGCTGAGACTTCTTGTCGGCAGGTTTTGCAAATTGGGTAGCCGTCATCTTGAACAAGTCCCTGGGCATCCTTCTTGTAGCCAAAATGCTCCCACACTGCCGACCTCAAACGCTTTTTTGGTGGAAAGAGGTTGTTTTTGTTGGGTTGACTGTTGTGAGCGGAAATAACCGTTGTTGCAGAACGTCTGCGGTTTTATAAACGTGATGTTTAAAACCGCGGTTAATAGAAAAAACGGTTAATCGCTACACCCCAATTATAGGACACACCTAAGTTTAACATATCCCTATGGTCAAATCATTTTCAACCTTTTCTTGGGCTACCATCATTTTTGTCAGGGCCAGTTTCAGTAGTTTAAAAAAAACTACTGAACCACAATTCAAAAGCAATGTCTGTTTTTTATTAGTTGATTTTCAGAATTTTTTATTTATTACTTTTGACAATTTCAGGTTATTACAGTGACCTTGTTTTTTTTCTTTCTTTAATGGAAGGGTAACAACAATCATTCCAATCATTCCAGTACTTTTGCATTTACCTTGACAGAGATAAAGAAACAAATTGGACTTGGACTTGGACTCTAAATGTATAGAGTCCAAGTCCAACTGTTACATCTGTTGAAGTTGCCATCATAAAAAGAGCTAATTGACTAAATCATCATGGAGCAAATAAGATATGGAGCCATCGGTACTGTTTGACCCTGTACTGAAAACAGTGTTCAACAATTCCCATGCACTGTCCTTATTATGTTCAGAAAGAATTTCTTTTGTATGTATGCTAATAATTGAGGGTCCTTGCCCAAAGGGGAAGGAACTCTTCTAGAACTAGAAGAGGTCCTTGCCCGTGCTGACACCCCTGACCTATCTCAAACAGGAAGTGGGGTATTTGGCCTTCAGGGTAAAAATATGCCAGACGGAAAAATTATCTCCTCCTAGGCAGTAAATGGTATCAGCTTGAATTGTGGACAGATGTCAGAGGAGACATTGATGAACAAAAGCTGTTAAGGGATTTGATGTTTCTCAAAGGGTTTCCGAATGACGAGCCCTCAAAGTTAGTCATGCCTGAAACAGGCCTCACAGCTCCTCCCATTCAAATGAATGGGCGAACGACGGATCAGAAAGAGACATCCTGTGTCAGTTAGGCCTCTACAGAAAAAACGAAACAAAATTCAGCTTTTAAAGTTACATTAATGGATTCCTGACAAAATTTCACATAAAAAGGTCATGTTTTTAGAGAGATTAGGTCAAAATCGTGTCATCAGTGAGGTGATGTCTCGAGAGTGTTTTTTGTGACTCCTGATAAAAAGAGCAGTTCCATCCCATTCTATTGCTGCAGGTCATGTGACTGAAGAAGGAACAATAGAATGTCTTATACACAGCCATTATAAAGACTGAGGCTGCTGAAAGAGCTTCAGAAACACATATCAGTCTAACTTAGAGCAGTTTAAAGGGATGAAAAGGGATGAAACCCTCAAAATGGAGGTAAATGGGGCATGAGTGACCTGCAACAGAGTGAGGACCCGTCCAACGCTGCTTGCAGCTTTAATTTTCTTTTGCCCTTTCTTTGCCCCCTTTAATTGTTCATAATCTGATTTAAAATTGTGTGTATTTCCATTAGGGGTGGGTGAAAAAATCCATTTTAGTATCGGGATTTTTTGTTTGACAATTTTTAAATTTATTTTTTTCTTCAAAAATCGTTTTTTTCCAAATATAAATGCTTTGGTGTGATAACTCTTTAGGCCCCAAAGCCGCAAAATTGCAACAAGACATTGCTGGATAAAAGAGGCCACAATTGTTAAAATGTGCTGAACAGTGTTACTACTTTTCACCAGCAGATAGTTGGCAGGTGACAGGTTTCTATTCAAAGTTTTGGCGTATATTTAATTTTGAAACACACACATTGGACCGAGGGGAGGCGAGTGTGGCTGTAGTGGCTGTAGAGCGGAGCAGAGCGAGAGAGAGAGACACGATGCTGAGAGTACTTTCTTCAGTACTGGCTGACTCTGAATCTGAGGAATATTTACTCTCTGAGGATGACGGTCAGTTGTCCAGTGAGAACGTGTGCATGTGCAGCGGGAGCGAGTCCGCGCGCCATTACAGTCCCCAAGCTGTACATACCGTTGCCGATGCTTTGCCTCTCTGTGGCCGGGTGGAAGTAATCGAGGAGGACGTGGTCTGGGATGCAGGGAAGCTCAAGACACAGTGAAAAATGATGGTGTTCACGGGAATGAGAAAGACCGCAGAGCTCTGAGCGGGGGGGGAAAGGCCGGGGGTAAAAAGGAAAGTGAAGGCAGCAGAGGTGTTCATGCAAACTGTCAAAAGATAGTTTGTCATTATCCCTAACTACTTTGAAACTATATCCTTTTCAAATCTTGACAGCAAATTGAATATTTTCTTGAAAAAACTCTGGTGCTTAAAGGGTTAAAAAGCCACTTTTAATGCAATCCAGGCTTTTGAAGAGAGAGAATTAACAGCTGGATGAAATATATTGCTGAAATCCTCCTAAAAACGGACTCACATGTGATGTGTATTTTTCCTGACATAGTATGTAGGCATCACCATTTCTCATCTTCTTCGCTGGTGTTAAAAAAGCAAACCAAAGATTGCAAAAATCGGCAGTATTGTAGAATCGTAATTCAAATCGAATTGGCACCTAAAGAAATTGTAAAAAATGGAATCGGGAGAAAAGTGAATCGTCCCAGCCCTATTTCCATTGATTACAATACAAGTCATATATATTTTTTCTATTTTTAAGTTTTTAGAAATAATTGTTTTTATAGCTTGTTCAAGAAGATCATCATTCAGTAACATATTTTTCAATTTACAATTTTCAATAACCAATCAGTACTAAGGGACATAACTTTATGATCTGTAAGTTCAGAAGGTTCAGTATCTACATCCAAAATATGATTATCAAGATCAATAGAAATAAGCCAAAAATCAAGACAGTCAGTTACAAGATCATTAATTGAATTCCAGTCTCCCCCTAAAATCAACTTTGCATTAATAAAAGTTGATATCCATGTGAATGTTTGTTCTTTAAATTCTTGAAATAGAATTCTGTTTCTTTGGTTCTTTAACCCTTTAAGGCCCAAGACTATAGATTATAGCCAGAAAATTCTAATTTTTTGGAGCTGAAATGTTTATTTCACTTTCTGCTACAATCCATAAAAATCAAAATGTCCATAAAATTCAACATATAGATTTTTTGTATCTCATTTGATACATTTGGTGTTTTTGGCAACTGATATTCCATTTGAGGACATTTTTGTCATTTGTCTGATTGTACTCAGATGTTTTTTTTGTAATTTGTTGATCATATTGAGTAGAAAGAGGTATTATATAAGTATGTATCAAATATGATACAATTGGCTTTATAGGGTTAAATGTTGGCCAAAATGAAAGTATTATCCAATATTTCTACAACTAAAATCAGCAATCTCCCAAAGTCATGAGTGATACTTTTGAAAAATATCCCTTTAAAAGTTCCTTTCAGATTAGCCAATCCAGCAGAATTGTTGCTCCTTTATGACATCCATATATTGTCTCTCCACTGTTTTTTTCCCCAAAATTCAGCGTCAGATGCTGATGCATGAGTTTCTTGTATAACACAAAAGTCAGCGCTGAACTTCCTATATATCAAAAAGACAGATTACCCCTTTTTAACAAAACTCAAATACCCCTCACATTAATACAACAGATTGACAATTACATAGCCAGTTAACTAATGAAGAAAAAAAGTTTCTCTTAGAACAGATGAAGTTGTACTGATTTTCAACCACCTGTTAGTTATTCTAATTCAAATAATGGGTTAACTAGGCTTATTCAGGACCTGATCAACGGATTTCCAAACATTGTCCTTAGACAACAAGCCTGGCAACTGGCTGGGTGCAGACTCTCCTTTATTTTCACATCAGCAGACCTGATCTGCCTGTCTGGGCTGGGATACGTCTTGAACACCCACCCGATGGGGGCTGGAAGGCTCTTGGAAGGTGAGGATCTGTGATGATCACCACACAGTCTTGAATAAGGTCTGCTGGTGTAGCCTGCCATTTCTGGCGAGCTTGAAGGCTTGTCAAGTAGAGCTGGATGAAACGGGCCCAGATGTGGTCTGCCAAAACCTTGGAGTGTTTCCAGCGACGGTGACTGATGAGCTCATCTTCTGGGTAGTAGGGATGGGTATCATTAGGACTTTTATGAATCCGATTCAGATTCCAGTTCTGCTTATCGATTCCGGTTCCAAACAATTCCTTATTTTGATTCCAAAATAGTAAAAAAAATAGAAGGTCAATAGTTTATTTAACTAAAGTAACTTTATTCCTTTACCTTTAGGAAAATTGTAAACAAAAATAAAATGTGCTAGAATACTAAACTGCATTGCATTCACTGTAAAACAAATAAACGTCAAGAAATAAAGTGCATTCAATAAATAATTGCTGCTTACTATTAGTAGATATCCCTGAGAAATAAACTGAAATAAAAACTAAAGTGCATCCCGTGGTGCACTGTACATTTTGCACACAAGTCAAGTCATGTCTTGGCAGCAATGAGGGTAACAGCTAACTAAAATAAAAGTAAAACATCCATGAGAAATAAAAAATAAAGTGCATCTGTGGTGTACATTCTGCACATCATGTCCAAGCAGAACTGAGGGTAAACAGGTAAAATGCATCTTCAAGTCTATTTAGTGCATTTTAGCTGTTCGCAACCAAAAAACAAAATCATAAAAAAAAAACCACAAAAGTTTGTGTTGAAGTGTCCAACTCAACAATTCTTGTTAAGAAAAATCAGCATATCAGCCTTTTCTGGTAGTATGCGTGATCTCTCTGTGCAAATGGTGTCTCCAGCTGTGGAGAAAACCCTCTCACTCGGGGTTGAGGATGCCTGTACACACAAATACGAAAAAGCCACCTCTGATAGAGAAGGGTACGTGGCTCTGTTGTTCCACCACCAGGCAGCAGGGTCATCAGACATCAGCAATGGTGGTATCTCTTGGTACATCTTCAGCTCTGTCTCAATTTGGTGCTGGATGGATGTGGTTCTGTTTGTCAGGATTTCGATTTTCAGGTTGTCCTCATGAGCAAAAAGCTACTGCAGTGGAGACTTTGTAGCCCTCTTGCAGGGAGGTCGCATATTCTCCTCTCCCTCACTCTACTCTCCTTCTTTTTCCTTAATCTCTCTTTCATCCTCTCCCTCTGACAGAATTACATCATCTTCTCCACCGTGCTGCTCTGTTGGCTGCTCAGTCTCAGTTGACTTTCCTGCCATCATCTTCTCCTTGTTTCAAACACACTGTGGAGGACAGCACTGTATGGGAGCGGTCCCATACAGTGCTGTCTTCCACAGTGTGTTTGAAACGTGGATCTACTGCAGTGGCCTCTTCAAGAAAACTTCTGATGTCATCATATTGGTACCGCTTTGACATGTTTCCCCAGACAGCCTGCTTAAGGGTAGATGCAAAAACCGTGTCGTCTTCTTTCACAGTGAAATGCATCTCGAGTTTCTTCAGAATTGGCAGGATCTGACTGCATGTAGGACTAGTTTCGGATGAAACACAGAGTGGGGATGTGTACAACACTTTCATCAGATTTATGAATTCTTCTGCCTTTCTGAAGTCTTTATCTGTCAGTCGAACAAGCAGGTCCCTCTCCAATGGCTTCTTCAGGTGGTGAACATGGTAGGCTGCCTGAATTGCAGGAAATTGCTCGAGGAATCGTTCTATCATCATGTAGAGGGAGTTCCAACGCGTCCTAACGTCAAGGATCAGGGCATGCTGAGGCAGATCTACAGTATAACCCAAACAGAAAATCAAAGAAAAATAGATCTATTATTGTTCTGCAATAATTTATTAGCTGTTCTGTAAGACAAAATCTGAGGGATACTTACTGAGGATTTTTTGGTTCTCATAGAGCACAATCTTTGCCATGGATGACCTCTTCATCCAGACCACAGCATCTCTGATTTTGGCTGTCAATTTGGCCACTGATGGGACAGAGTACACTCTTTGTGCTCCCAGATTTAGTTTATGTGCAAAAGCTTTATGAGCTGTAGCCTTTTTATTGCCACATTCATATTTGTTGCATTGTCAACACTGACAGCTGTGAATTTGATGATTATGCCGAATTCCTGCAAAATGTCACTAATCTCTTGAGCCGATGCTGGTCCTGTTTGTGATCTATAGACTGCTTTTGTAATGAGAACTTTTTGTTTCATCTTTCCCTCAACAACATAGTGTGCTGTCACTGTAAGGTAATGATCTTGGGTCAGGCTTGTCCAGCCGTCACTGGTTATGGCAACTCTGCTGACATCATTGAGCTCAGATATAATGTTTGACTTTTCCACCTTGTACCAGGCAGGAATAAAATGATTTGCCAAAATACCTCTGGAGGGAGGTGTGTAGTTTGCATTTAGGGCCCTGGGGCCTCATGCACAAAGACTTGTGTGGATTTCATACTAAAACATGGCGTACGATCAAATCCAGAAAACATCGTATGTACAAAAATATCCAGATGTATGAATCTGTGCGCATGCATGAATCCAAGCACATTTCATTTGTACACCCCAATCAGCGTGGAACTGAGCACACATGTTGGAGTACCCAACTCCTCCCCGTCCACGCCTCCAAATACATACGCAAATTACATTTAAATAAGCCCTGCGCTTGAGATCCACCTCTCTGGATGATCAGAAAATGTAAAAAAAAATAGTAGGATGGTCTTAAAAAAGAATTTCATAGAAAGTGCATTTGAGGCACTACTCACTGAAGTGGAGTCATGCAAAAACGTGCTCTTTGGCACGATGTTCAACATAATATATTATAATAACATAATATAAGTATAAGTCACAAATACAAGACGAGTAAGTGGGAGAGTGTGTGAGGCTGTCAATGGCATGGGGTCAGGGGAACACAAGCAGAGATGAAGGAATTGGTCCGACATCATGGTGAAGCAGAGGCCCATGTGGTCTGAACAGGTGGGGGAACAGTAGAAGAACCCACCCCGTCTGAACAGACTCCACTCTCTCAGGGGTGGTTGGAGCACATGTGGGTGATTCCCAAAGGTAAATACCTGTGTATTTGTGTAACTCACAATATTTGTTCATACACAGCCACATAAGACAGAGCAGGGTCGGCATATAGCGTCCCCCTTTTTTTTCTCTTTAACCGAAAGGCGGCTGCTCTGTCCTAATGGGAGATCGCTGCAGAGGAGATATAAGACGTCACAGGGACAAAACTTTGTTTAATCATCTGTTCTGATGTATGTTAGTTTATCTGAGAGCAGATCAGACAGGAGCAGACTGTTCACTCACTCACGCTGTCTCATAGAAACATACTGTAGTGCTGAATTGCGCACGGATGGCAGCTGCAGATCACTAGCGATCTGTTAATAATAAAAGCTCAAGAACACATCTGTATGAACGTTGGCTGTGAATTATTTCTCAGGGTTTTGAGAAGAGTCGTTTAAAGTTGCTTTCAGCAAGAATATCCCGATTAATGAATCAAAACATTTGACATTCCCTGTCCTGAAAACTGTTATTTCTGCCTAATAAATCCCGTTAAAGTTGTTGGTACATAATTAATAAATAAAACAATAGATATTATAATACAAACAGCGTAAAGAGGTGTGATTTGTTTTTTCTTCTCTTAATCTGTGCGTAATATGGGTTCCAGTCGATCGTTCAAGTGATCTCCCACTTTCTCTCGTCACTCCCCTGTTTATGCATTAATTAACAGTAATCATCTGTATATATTAACCTCTGATTATGTTCTGGCCTGACATGAAGTGGCTCTAAAAAAATAAATATGGCCTGAGGCCAAACTTGCCGACCCCTCGGATAGAGGTTCATGCTTAAACGCTGTATGGTATTATTTGGTTTGAAATCTTCTGAATTTTATTGTAAACATGCCACCATATCAAACAGGATATCACAGTAAACTTGATCTACAGTTTTTATTCATTAATTTTATACACTACTAACATGGATCAAACCCTGTTGTTGCAAATCAGCGCAGAAGTGCATCGGGGGAGAGGCGAGGCATTTCACACTTTTACGCACAGGGTTATTAAGATGACTACACAACACAGAGACAATCAGGGGCTCAATAGAAAGATCTTAAGATGTAATTTAATCAGCGAAAATCAGGAGGTCAAAAACTTCAACCACTGATTAGTAATGATGCTGTAAAGACAGGATGGAATTGGGGGCGCAATCAGTAATCAGCATAATCAGTATAATCAGTGCGCATAATGGGGATTATTTTAAGACAACTACTGTAATAAATTTACTGACCAAGAAGCCACCCATCATGCACTATCCCAGCGTGTAGGTTTTTTTTTTTTTTTTTTTTTTTTTTTAAAACAGGCCACCTCGCTACAATGTCGGTTAACGGCTTTTGCACATCACATATGACCTTTACATTGATCTAATAAAATGTATCCTGTTGACATACACAAATTCATCATGTGATGGCTCTTTTATAGTAATGTGTGTGTTCAGTGGACAGCTCTGATCACATTGGGGAAATCGTCTCTCACGGCAAATTGTGCTTTAATGTTGAATGCTGGCTGCAGCTCTGCACATGGTTTCAGGAGGACTGAATTTTATTTTATGTTATTTTTCTTATATTCATGTAACTGCAGACACGTGGGTCTGTTAGGCTACTTGTTCAGAATTTTTTATTGTTGTGTCTCTGAGAAGTAATTGTTTTCACATTTATTTAGCCTATATAACAATTTCCCTGGCGTCACCTCTAAGTGTCGCCAAAAGAGCAACAGCAGTAGAAACGTGCGTACGCCAGCCATGAAGTTGGCGTGAGGCACGCACATTTCCATGATCATTTCACTCTTGATACATCTGTACTTTGCTGTGAAAAAGAGCACACGCCACGTTTTTGTGTGTACGCACCCTTTGTACATGAGTCCCCTGGTCATCTCCCTGCAAAGAAAGATTCAACATAACAGTAACTGTCATTATTCAAGTTTTTTTTTTTTTTTTTTGATTCTACAAACTTAGGCCTCGTCCATTTCCAACCCAGTAATCAGTAATATCAGTAATACAGTGTGGCAGTGGCAGAAATACACAAATGCAAGAGCTGAAAATATTTCAAATGAAAAGAGAATGTCTGCATTGTGTTTATTTTATTTTATAGATTTGTCAACTGTTTTATAGTTTGCATGTCATTGACGTTTGCAGGGAAACATAAGCCTACACAAGATACTGTATTTTTGCCACAGGGTTTAGGATGGAAATATGCGACGTTACATTATTTAACTTATCTGAATGACGGAGACTCGACGACCGAGAAAGGATGTAGTCCTTTAAAGCTATGGTCTACGATTTGGAAGCTTTGTACATCTTAATAACACCGTTTATAAGGCTGTTATGGTCCTATGATCCAATCTACACAATATAAAGACCAAAAAGAACGAAAAAAATCCGCTGCAAAGCTGCATACTAGTTGACCAATCAAACCGTGCAGGCATGCATGGTTCGATCGGTCCGTGAGTCCATCCAATCCCCTGTCTCCCTCGCGTCATGCCCATGGTCCCGCCTCCTCCCCTCTACCTCCGGTGAGCAGCTAGCAGCGTTAGCTACTGAACTATCATGGAGCTGGAAAAGCCTAGCGCCGAAACCGGGAAGCCGCTTCTCTCTCCCCTGGGGCCCAACGGAGCTCCGAGCGTCCGGTCGAGGCCTGTCAGTGGGCTAACGAATGGCCTCAGTCGGCCGTCAGACCTTCAGCATCGGCCGTTTCGCCCCTGGTTGAACAGGTAATGGCTTTGTTTACTACAGTGGGAGATGTCTGCTGAATAACTCTGGTTAGTCTGTGCCTGTACTGGCTAATGACTTGTAGCAGAGCGGGTTGGCTTTGTCAATGGATGTTAGCCGCTAATCGTTAGCATTGTAAACTGAGCTGGGGAGGACAGGCCGAGAAAGATAAATTCTCCCCCACAATCGGCTCCCCGCATTGGTCCAATTGAAATGGCTACCACTGTGTGTTACAAGGGGGATGTCTGTTGTGTTTGATACTTTCAGTTGAGCTGAGCTGTTTTTGATTGAGTTTGCTGCTGATATATTATGCTAGTCGCTCGTAGCTCTGTCCGAGGGGGCTTGTTGTTATGATGCGACACGAGCTGGGGGCGGGATCTTGGAACACTGAGGGGAGGGGTGAGGGAAGGGGGGGCAGGCTGCGGTTTCAAAACGTAGACCATAGCTTTAACTACAAACTTGGTTACCCCACGGTGACACTCCTCAGCTTTCTCTTTTGTCAGCCTCCTTTTCGCCAACGTGAACGGTGTCTCTTTTGGGGCTGCTGGGAAGGTGCTAATGCTGCTTGTAGCAACATTAGCACTGGCTGTGTCGGTCCGCAGTAGATCGAACACTGTGCAGTCTTTCAGCTCGATGCCATGGAGTTGTGAATGTTTCGTCAAATTTGACGTGCAACCTGTCTTGCAGCTAATAGGCTTATGACATATGTTGCACTTTCTTTTTTCATCTCTTTGTCTTTCAAAATGAAGCCACACCAGGGGTGCTGGTTTGGCGGAGTGGTTAGCAACCAGACACCCCATGTACTTGCTTCTGCCGGTCCAGGTTCGAATCCCGTCTGTGACCAGTTTGCAGAGTGTCTTCCCCTACTGTCTCTCCCCCTTTCACAAGCCTATCCACTGTCTCTCTCCTATCAATAAAGGCACAAAATGCCCCAAAAAATACATTAACAAAAAAAAAATATATATATAGCCACACCTTAAAGCGTTTTCCATGCTCCATAGTAAGGCAAGTTTCTCCGGTGTTGTTTTTTTTTTAACTTCCGCGTGTTGATGTCAGCGTGAATGTGTGACGTAGTCACTCCTGGCAGACACGCAGCCATGTAAAAAAGGTTATAAGTTTGTCCGAGAACCGAAAAGCAGATTCGAAAGTAAATATTTTTTATGGGTACCTGGTACCCACCGTTTTTTGATTCGGTTCCTACTTAGAACCGAATTTCGGTACCCAACCCTACTGGGTAGACTACCTGAGGTAGCGAACCATCAAGCTGCCCCATCAGAAGAACATTGCCAGTCAGAAGTTTAGGGATCTTTAGCGTTTGCCGCCACATGCAACTCCCGCGCCGGCACTTTCAGACCCTCCAAGAGTTGTACTGGCTCTGGTCTGTTGTAGGCTGACTTGTGGCAGCAGCAATGCCCCCTCCCCCAAGTAGACTTGGTTAACTCAGAGACATTTTCTTCTTTCTCCACCATGGGGTACAAGTCAGGACTTGATAGGAGAAAGGAGGGCCCCTGGCTCCACCTGTTTGGTTTGCAAGGTCCTCCAGTGCTTTCCCCCGTGTCACATCATCAGCTCGGTTCCTTGCTGAATCAACATATCTCCAGATATGTCCATTAGTCAACTCATAGATCTCAACCAGTGAAGTGCCGACGAAGACCTTAAGTCGACAGGATTGTGACGTCAGCCATTTCAGCAATGTGGTGGAATCCAACCACAAGATCACTTGATCAATGTTCAGAGTAAGCTCCTTTACCAACACCTGTGAGAGCCGGGCCCTGGTAAGTGCAGTACATAGTTCGAGTCGTGGCATGGTTCGGAAACACCTTGGAGCGACTCAACTACGGGCCACCAGACATGCAAGATGGATTCCACCTTGTCTATCAGTAGTCCTAAGGTACGCAACAGCCATACACCTCGGGTATGAACGGGTAACCAGCTTGTGGTTGCAGTATGAGACAGTGTCCACCAGCCTTAACCTTTCCATGTGCTTCATCAGCTCTTTGTCCTGGGGTGCTATGGTTATGAATAGGCACTGCTGTGGTGAGGTGAGGTGACAAACTACACTAACTGGGCCCTTCAGTGTCCAGCCAAGCCTCATTTGTATGGCAGCAGGTCCACCTGGTGGTCCCAATCTGATGGGCTCATTGGGAGTGATAAGATGAGGGTGGTCAGTTCTGATGAGGAGCAATGGTTTGGCGTTAGGGAGGGAACAGATGGGGAGGCCCACAAGGTGCTTGTGAAGGCACCTGTGATCTTGAATTTGCTCTTTGACCTGGCAGAAGAGATGAGGAATGACACTGATGCACCACGGAGGTTCTACACATCCTGTCTAATGGTGCGTAGTGGCAGTTCCTGTGAGTTCCCTGGCACTCCCAACTCCTCAGCTGCATCTGGCAATAGCATTGTCCTCTTTAAGCCATCATCCAGAATCGCATAGGTATTGAGTGACAGGTTGCCAGAAGGAAGGCGGATCTTGACTACCTTCAGGAGTACTCAGATGCCTTCTGTAGGTCTGTCTAGATAAAGTACCCCCATCGTGGCCCTAGAACTCTAATTCTCAGCTGACGGGGTTATGACTGAATCCTTAGGTGGCCTTACATGCAGCACTTTGGCAGAGGCTACATACCCTTTTCAAGTTACACTGAGCAGCTTGATGTGATCTTGCACAGTGCCAACACCTCTTATTAACTTTTATCCATCCAGCCAGTTGATCCTTGGTCAGCCGGGATACTGCTGCACACTGACTGAGGTAGTGCTCCTCATTGTTAAAGTATGGACAGTATAGCTTGTTCCTGTTCCCTAAAATAGTTTACTGTAGTGAAACTGTTCTGCTAAATACATACAGTACTTTACTCACTAGAAAACACAATGTTTCAAATTGACAGATTATAACAAAGAAATGAATGGTTATGCTTTTAATATCGACAACTGATTAAAGCTAATATAATTCTGCAATAACATTTATATAATAAACATCTGACTCTGCTATAACATTTAACTCTAGGAAACTGATCAAAGCTGATTAATTAGTAGCATAAGCAAAACCTATTTACTCTCTGTTGCCCGAACATGACTCCCATCTACAGCTTTAATCTGTTTATGAGCATGACCATGTCCTGACTGTCAACAGGCTGCTGATGTAGAGTGAAAATGGCCACAAGAGACAGTATTCTCTGGGTATTCTTTGTTAGCCATGGGGAAATACCAAGCTGGTGGATAGAGGGGATCTCTGGGGAAAATGGTACTGGAACCCCAAATGCCCTGCAAAATTATGGAGGGGAAAAGCTTTCTATTGATTTAACTTTGCTTTTGTGTAAATCAAGAAATGCCCTTTTTTCCCACATTGTTGTTCAGGAATTTTAACTTATTATTCTTTTTTATTAACATATACTTGCATTTATTAATTGTTTTCCTAATAGTTTACTTATTTTTGTATGTATTTATTGATTTAAGCAATTTGTTATTAATAAAATTTACTACTCAGTGGTTGTTTTCTGTAATAATTGTTGCCTTTATAGATAATTTAAGTCTTCTGAAGAAACAATGTTCCTTCATCTGTCAGATTTAAGCCAAACACTTCTTGCTGTGCATTTAATATTTCCCTGTAAAGTAAATTGGTGCTCCAGCTTGTCTTTGTCAGCATAAACATAACTCTCTTATATGTTTACTGTGACAGGTTAAGGAATGAAATGTGCAATGGCCAATTTTGACTGATAAATAAATGTAGTAATTGGTTGCTGTCACTGTCGTACTGTTTTTGGTGTGATTTGGAATGCTTCTACACTTGATCGAGCCTTGAAATTAGTTTCCACTAGCGATGTCAGTTTGCCTATCACAGGAACTGAAATTATTATTTATAATCAATTTAGATCCATTGCAGACATAAACTTAGTGGACCATTAAGTGTAGCAGAGGGAATTATTAGATTCAAGGTGTTGGTTCAGGTTGAGATCACTTCAATTCATGCCGGTGTGTCGGCCAGAGTACTGCTTAAGGCCACTTTCAGAGGAGGATTTATAATGACAGAGGTTTGATGGTGGAGGCTCCATGAAGTGCATATATGTGTGGTTTTCTACAAGACACAAAGGATATAAATTATAAGTCGTGAATACTACTGGCAATTCGGCCTCCTTCTATACTACCTAAGCACCATGCTGAACTCTCAGGATGATTAACAATCAAGCAAGCTACAAACAACCTCAACACTCTATAGCTGGTTATTTCGTTTGGAAATTAACATGAATGCCAGCACGTCAGAACGGTGCTCTAATTGTGAAGGGCCAACATCCAGTCATGCCACTAGCATAGCAATAACTCTGTTAACTTGATGCTTCATACGACGATGTATAAATGCTTCAAAGGGACATGAACATTTATCATCAAGCATGAATCACCATCGGGGACGAACAAGTGGCGCTGATAGACAGGCAAACAAGAAGACTGCTAATCCATCACACAGCACTCGCTCGGACTCTCCCCCTCGGCACCTGCATGTCTGAACCATAGTCATGTAACTTCAACTACTCAGTGTAACTACAAAAATATACAGTAAGGCTGCAAACTGTTTCTCAGAACTCTTGTGCCTAATACATGAGGACTGGGAGCGGGACTGGTAGTATTATATCAACAAAAAATCAATTTCTTGGAAGAGAAATTCAGGGTGCTCTTTCAGAGCTTCAGTGGTGGAGGTGTTCTTTGTTATTTGTGCAAGACGGTGCTTTCCTTTAGTTTGTCTACCACCATTCAGACAATGTTTTCATGCAATTCGGAAGGACTTAGCTCACTTGTTTGTTTTTGTTTTGTTGGGGTTCGGGGTCCTGGAGGTGGAGGTTAGCAGCGGAGTGCTATATTTTCCAGAATATAGGTTGCACCAGACTTTAAGTCACATTTGTTTAGTGCTCTGATAGAGAGGCAGTTGCCTTGCATGAACAAGAAGGCTCCAAGAAAGCCAACTGCATCCTTTCTGTTGGCATTTCTATTAACCAGTATATCCACCAGGGAGGGGGTTTAAACATATCTGTCTCATACAGACCTCCAATTCTCCTTCGCTACCAACCAACTGATATTTAGTTGCTCTCCAGTTCCCTCCCAGCTGTTTTTTATTTGCATTTGTTTGTCTCGGTGTCCGGGCAAAGTAATAGATGTCATACAGGTGTTTGTAATTTCTAACTAACCCGCAGAGTTTTTCTTCAAAAAGTTCCGTCAATATCATTTCTTCCTCGTGTCTCACTAGAGCTACATAATTGGTAGTAGCAGCAACACTGCCAAACGGGTTCCAGTGGTACTGCTCAGTTTGGCCAGTATCCATAAGCTTTATGGAAATTGGGAAGAAGGCAGAAGTATCTGTATCCGGTTCTGTCTTTAACATTTACCATAAATGGGCAAGTAATAAGTCTCTCTCAGCAGCACATTGTCCAAGCACCCATCTGTGGACTCAATCCTCCAGCTCTGTCCATCTTGCTTGCGGGCCGTGATTAGCTTTCTTCATTCTTCATAACCTCTGCTTTTCACCAGCACCTCATGAGTTTCTCACTCACTCCAAGCTTTATTCTGCTCGATTAATGCTGCCTATTTTACTACCTGCAGTTTGTTAGAATAAGATTTTCAGTTTGGGGGCATTTTGTTTATGTCTGCCCCAGCCTAGAGTGCCCTCTGGTGGCTGAAGACAGTAATGTTGACTTCTTGGTTCATGTCTGTCAGTATGTTAAATGATGTATATTTTGATATATAAGTCGCACCTGACTATAATTCGAAGGATGAAAGAAGTGTGACTTATAGTCCAGAAAATATGATAATATCTGCTCCTGCATATGAAGGAAACTCAGCTACCGTATCCATTAAGCTTCTTGGAATAGTTGCTTGTTCTTCATCTTTATCCTTTCTCTGTCTCTTTTTTCAGCCGTCGATGTTCGTTGAAGTATTTTCTTTCACTTGGGTTAGCGTTGTTTTTGCTAGCTAGCCAGCTAGCAGAAGTTTACCGGCTTACACATTGCACTGCAAAAATGAGATAAACTTCAGTTCAATATCCGATACCTGCTCTAGAAGGTTTTCACAAAGTCCACATCACTGATGCTGAACAGGAAATCCACTTGAGTTGGTAATTAGGTGAGAAAATCAGTAGCTTGGCGTTAGGCACACAAAAACGCGTCTGTCACCAACTTAAACGGTCCTGTACAAAGTTGAAAAAGTTGATCTTTTAATATCATCCGTGATGGACAGTTTTTATCATGGTTCACAGCGTAATAATTCATGACTGTGTAGGAAACATTATTGAGTACATTAGTTCCGTCTCAATGGACTGCAGAGAACTCATGGTTGCAAAGTCATGTTCAGTGTGAATGCAGCTTAAAACTGGAATCACAAGACAAAAGAGGCCTGAACAAGAAGCACAGGGAACAAGCATACATAATAAAACAGAACTAGCAGTATCATGACAGGTTTACTCAAGTTAATGTAATCAACTCGATTTTTCTGTGTGCTTCAACTTTTTTGAGTAGTCTTTAGAATTAGTCTTTTGCATTTTACTTACAGTATATATCTTCGTTAAGAATTCAATACAGTGAAAAGGTAGATGAAGCTCAATTTTCCATCAGCTTGTATTGTCATAACCTCATTACTGATACCAAGTTTTATATCACAACACTTCACATTGAAACCGCATTTGAAACTAGAATGACACTAGCACAACATTCAGACCTGATTGAATAGTACCAGGAATTCACAAGAGTTGATCTCTTTTGGATTTGATGGTATATTAAAAATAGCTTTTGTAAAAAATACCTTTTAGGGTTTAAGTTAGGGTTTGATAATTGTATGTTGGCAAAAGTCCAATCTGTATTTGGTATTCCATGTCTCTTTGATTTAATACAGTGCACTTCAGTAAAACTATAACTCACTAAGGGTACAAATATATTTTCACTGATATCTTTAATGCCTAAGTAGGTGCTTCTCGGTGATTATATGAAGCATTCTATAATTTTGATCAAATGCCATTATAATGTGCTATTATGCTGAAACAAATGACATTATTACATCCAAGCTGTTGTCCTTCTTACGCGACACAGACAAATGTATGGAAAATGTTCCACTCTTTATGGACTTAATGAATGTTCTTTTACTTTAACCGGAGTACATGATACAGAACAGGGATGAAAAGAGTACAGAAGTATTGTGCTTGAGTAACTACAGTTACTATAATAAAATGTTTACTAAAGTATAACTAAAATAAACTCCACAAATCAAATTAAGTAAAAGTCTTTTCATAGACAGTTATGGATATTACATACACAAGTTATTATTGTTTGTTCCCTAATTTCTTCAGCTCAAACTAAGCAACTGAGCACTTGTAAACCTTGAATCATGTCCAAATGCTAATGTTATTATATCACACAAGCTGCTGGACTGTTCAACATATTCCTCACCTCATAGATTTTGTTATGATCTTTGGAAAAGACAACTTGAAAGTTCATTTTCAAACATTCTGGCTGTTACATTCATTACAAGCCAATCAGATTAACAAGCCATTTGGCATTGTGGATGGTACTGCTGCAGAGACATAAACAATGCAACATAAGCAAATAGGCTTGTCACGATACAAGAAATTTAGTAGTCGATACCAATACCACTTAAATTCTACGATACTCGATACCACTCGATACCATGGTGAAAATAAAAAATCCCCTGTAGTTCAACATACACTCCTTTATTTGAACAAAGTGAACAACAAACAATATTATGCTTAAATTGAAAGTGTCCATTCTTGTTGGCTTTGTATATTGATGCTGGCTTTGCCCGGCCTGTCCATGTCACTGTCCTCCTCTGGCTTATACTGTGAAAAGAAGACTGAGATTTGGGTATAGCTTAAAGCTATGGTCTACGATTTGGAAGCTTTGTACATATTAATAACACCGTTTATAAGGCTGTTATGGTCCTATGGTCCTATCTACACAGTATAAAGACCAAAAAGAATGAAAAAAATCCATTCAGTATATCCGCTGAAAAGCTGCATATTAGCTGACCAATCAAACCTAAGAACCTGCAACTATTAATTGGTCCGTGAGTTGGTCCGTGAGTCCATCCAATCCCCTGTCTCTCTCACTACACATCGTCATGCGTAGTGCGTCATGGTCCCGTCTCCTCCCCTCTACCTCCGGTGAGCAGCTAGCAGCGTTAGCTACTGAACTATCATGGAGCCGAAAAGCCTAGCGCCGAGACCGGCCGCCTCCCTCTCCTTGAGGCCCAACGGAGCTCTGCCCCTGGGTTGAGGCCTGTTAGCGGGCTAACGGCTAACGGCTAACGAATAGCCTCAGCCGGCCATCAGACCTTCAGCATCGGCCGTTTCGCCCCTGGTTGATCAGGTAATGGCTTTGTTTACTACAGTGGGAGATGTCTGCTGAATAACTCTGGTTAGTTTGTGCCTGCACGGGCTAATAACTTGTAGGGGAGCGGGTTAGCCTGTTAGCCGCTAATTGTTAGCACTGTAAGCTGAGCTGGGGAGGACAGGCTGAGAAAGATAAATCCTCCCCCACACTCGGCTCCGCTCTGGCGGCGCCAGACCCGCATTGCCGCCAGTCCAATTGAAATGGCTACTGCTGTGTGTTACAAGGGGGATGTCTGTCGTGTTTGATACTTTCAGTTGAGCTGAGCTGTTTTGGATTGAGTTTGCTGCTGATATATTATGCTAGTCGCTCGTAGCTCAGTCCGAGGGGGCTTATATGAGGCGACACGAGCTGGGGGCGGGATCTAGGAACACGGGGGGGAGAGGTGAGGGAAGGGGGGGCAGGCTGCGGTTTCAAATCGTAGACCACAGCTTTAATGACTGTATGAGAGCAGCGGAGGCAATACTAACATACACACACACACACACAGAGGGAGCAGCAATTTACTGACATGGTGGTAAAACTTTTTTAAAACCTTTTTATATGACAGTGCCTATTGCATTTACTACTGTACCATATTGATGATCTTATTTTGCTTACTTTATTACTAGGACCAAATAATATCATACTTGGATACTAGGATAATTTAACTAGCTAATGTACATTTCTATAACATATGAAAGCATTCCCTACATCTGCTTCCTCTACTCACTGTCAGTGTTTCCTGTTCTACTCTCTGCAATCAAATTAAATGTAAAGTTATTGGATGTGAAAAGTATGTGAACTAAATACACATGATTCTGGGCAAGTAGCCTCCTCATTGGTTTACATTCTGAACCAGCCTTTACACAGAGCCATAATCAAAGTAGGTTATTTACTAGCCCATATCTCAGTTATTGATCACATTAGCTGCTCCTGCTGATGTATCGTCTGTGTCATCCTGTTAAGTCCGCTCTGACATGATGCACAGACTGGATTGACGACGTGCTATCATGCTAAGCTACGTGCTAAGCTAACTCCGTTTGACATCAGACACACTGCGCTGTGTTTTATTTTTGTCCCTTCTTGTAGTGACCACACACTTGGGAAATTCTCTTCTTCTGTGGACTCTCTCCTTTCTGTCCCTCTCTTTTCTCTTCCTTCATGATTTTACAAATCGCGCAGCAGCGGAGGTAGCAGGTGTGTTGCGCCACAGAAATGACCGTCCATGTCAAACACTGTGCGCTGTATAGTAGTCCAGATATATATTTTATATATATATTTAAATATTAAACGAGGCTTCGAGGTTCACAATTGTCCTCGAGGATATTTGTAATCGAATCGTTCATATTATCCGAGGAATCTTTTCAGCCCTAAACGTCACGTAACTATTATGCGGGACAGACGAGGCTGGACATAACGCAAATGTTACTTTGCCATGCAGCTCATTTACTATGGGCTGGGCTCATCTCATCATTGTAACGTAATTAGATATGAGCAATAGTGATAACACGTGAATTCAAATGCACTCTCCTTAAATTCTCTGTACAAGTCTGGATGCTTGTCTTTTAAATGTTTCATTGTTGACGAGTGAGGTGCGTACACCTCCGCCATGTTGCGTGTTGTTGTTCTTAGCTGGGTAGTCAGTCATGTGATCAGCACTGTGTAAGGGTTGCCAGATAATTGCTCATTTACAGCCAAAAAACAACGCTAAAGAAGTGGCCAGATCTGGCTCCTCGGTACCAATGGTACTTTCGGTAGCCTAGAAAAGTCAGTACCATCACATATTGAGTCCACATTTTTACCCCTTCTTGACTATGGTGATGTTTTATACATGAATGCCTCAGCTCAGAGTCTTCAAATGTTGGACAGTGTTTACCATGGAGCTCTGAGATTTATCACAAACTGTGGATTTCTGACTCATCACTGCACTTTATACTCTAAAGTCAGTTGGACTTCTTTAAGTGCACGCCGACTTGGGCACTGGTATGTGTTCATTTACAAAGCAATCGTTGGTAAAATTCCTGACTACCTTTCCTCCTTATTAATCTTGAAGGATGGACTGCATAACTTGAGATCAATGAGCTTTATACAGTTTGTTGTCCCCAGAGTCCGAACTGAATTGGGAAAGAAGGCCTTTAGGTTCCCTGCACCTTCTGCATGGAATAATCTGCAGACTGAATTTAAGCTACAGAGCTTGGTCTCTCTGAATGTCTTTAAATCTGCAATGAAAGCTCTGGAATACAGAAGTTCTGAATGTCACTGTTTTTAACTGATGGCTTTTTATTGTTTTCCACACTTCTTTGTACTGTATTGAGTCTGTGTGATTGTTTGTTGAAACTGTGTTTTGCTGCCATTCTTGGTCAGGTCTCCCTTGAAAAAGAGATCTGCTGATCTCAATGGGACTAACCTGGTTAAATAAAGGCTAAATAAAATAAAAATTTCTGAATCTTAGTACCAACTTGGTACCGAAGTATCGGTTCTCATGACAAGCCTACAAGCAAATTAGTTAATCAAAAAAGTTGGGGGTAGTTGAGAGAAGAGAATTTCTCCTTTCAACCAAGATGGTTTTCAGTGTCTCTCTTTACTTTTCTTTATTGGCTTATTCATTCATATAATAGTTCAGGCAGTGGTATACATGCTAATCTCATTGCAAGCTGCCCTTGTTTACAGCCATGCAGTTGTTAAATCAAGCTCATAGTCACCACCTCCTTGAAAAATGCTGGTTGGATAGTAATTTTGGAGTGCATCTGCTTAAGGCTCTAACATGGAATGACCTTATGACCAAAATGGAATCTGGTGAATCCAGCTGCTTTGCAATGTTATTGTTCTGTTGCTTGGACTGAGTTAGATTGCAAAGCAAACTGTGGTATAACAGTAGTAATATGATATTGTCGAAACAAGTAAAAAAACTGAGTTTCCTCTAGTCAACTTGTAAATAATCAAAATGCACTTTTCTGAAAACAAATGTGTATCTGCAGATGCAAATGTGAAATGAAATGGTGTTAGATGTTATTAGGCTGAAAGTTATTCAGAGTCACTTGAATGCCCCCCCAGACTTCCAGTGTGGTTAGCATCACTGATCCATGCCGCCAAAAACAGGAAGAATGATGTTGCCAGGCGGAAGAAGGTCTACAGGCTTCTGCAGAGGAAACTGGTCAGTTCTTTGTCTCTCTTTAAAGCAGTAGGATTATGTTTCATCAAGTCTTTGCAATTTTTTGGGATGTTCTATTTTGGGTTTGCTGTTCACATTGGTCAGTAATACCCTGACCCAGTAACTAGCGGCTCCTGTCTGCAGTTTGAAAGGGTCATCATCATTTCGACCGGGCTTGACTGACTCTGCAAGCAACATAGGTTTTTATCAGCTCACCTGCGATCGGTTTCAGTGGGAACAGCACACCTGGGTCAACCTGTTAATGTACGTCATGATGTTGGCGTAACGTGCCTGCGGCATATTATTGCGCCCATCCCCTTCGTCTGTAACTTATGAGACTTTTTGCCATCTCAGTAACAAATTCCATCCACCTTGTATCCTCAGTGCTCAAATGTCATTCAGTCTGCGCCGAGTTTGTACACTTTTCGAGAGGGACAGAAGTACAAAGTACAGAAAACTGTTTACCACTATGTCCAGGGCTTCCGCAGTCCTTTTCATTGTTTACTTGGACATGTTACGTCGCACGGATGATGTCATCAACTTGATGACAGCAGCTTGATTCACCAGAGAAACAACAAGCCATGCAGCTCGTCTGCCGCCAACTAGACTTGGGTCTGCCGGTGGTTGGACAGAAGTCACTTGCGGATTGTTAGCGGTTTAACCCACGTTGATGTGAAAGCAATATAAGATAAGCAATAAATGAATTTCAGGCCATACCTGCCTCACAATGAGCCTACCATTGCTTACAGTATGGCTACCATGGTATTGGATTTTTGCCTCATGCTTATGTATTTGATGTGTTCAGTTAATCTTTGGCCTTAATTTTGTTTCTGCATTGGCAAAGTGCTCCTAAATTTGGGCATAGAGAAGCGAGAGACTGCCTGAAATCATAACAGTACTAAAAGATTTTCAAGAAAATAATAAAAAGAACAAAAAGAAAAAAGTGATGGCAACCTGATGTACTTTGATTTGACCTACATGTTACACTGTAGTGTGTTCTGCAGAATTAATATTTCAAAAACAGAGATTGTTTATTAAAAAAAACCCACAGTGATGTCTCTGTCACTGTTTTTCAGTTAAAGTCTGGTGTATCCTAAATTGATCAAATGCTTCATTTTGCTCCAAAGCTTTTTTCAGTTGTTTGAAAACACACAATTTCCTGTTGCAGATGTTTAAATGCTTTTTAAAAAATTACTGTGAAAATCCTTTTGGAGGTCTCATGTTTGCCAATGACAGAGCATAACATGCTTAAGTTAACTATCCACCAGCTTTTAGATCATTTAGGACATGGGTCAGTGTGATACCTCTTGACTGCTGATACGCAGTTTGACTGACTTTAAACTGGTTGAAGCCCTTGATAAAGCCAACCTTCGCTGACATAGTGCAGTGCACAGTCTGTGTGAAATCTTAAAACCAGACAATGTTCTGCAGAGGTGTATTGCCTAAGCCCTTGTTGACACTTAAAGTAAAAATCAACTATATAAAGCTGAGTTGTCAGACGACTGAAGTATTCTCCCCAAGCTGTGATTTTTCTGTTCAGTTTGGTTTGGTATGGTTTTGCAGCCATTTGCATTTCCTTCATCAAATGTTTAAAAGTAATTCATATCTACCTGACCCTAAAGGGTGGAGCTTAACACAGCAGTCCTACCAAAGGTGCATCCAAAGTCTTTTAAGCTGCCTATATGTGCCCCTTTCTTGCTTCTTTTGTTTGTGTCTTACTGGGGGATTCCACTGGATGCGTATCCGGTCCTTCTCCGCTCTGCTCCGTCATCTGACGCGCGTCAACTCCCACTGGATCCGTCTGCGGTACTAAGCATTGCGGCTCCGCCTTGCAGCGGGTCAACGAGCTCATAAAGTATTTTGTGGTTTTGCACCTCCAAAATCAAAAGCTCCTCATCCATGGTGAAGTGGGGTGAGACTGAACTTTTGACACCAGGTCTGTCTCCCCCCTAAATGACGTTTTCCAGGTACAGTAGGCTACTTTTCCGTTGTTGACACGGTTTATTTTATTTTGAAACATCTACGGATGTTTTATTTTGTGTTTGTGCTCAACTTCCTGTCGCTCACGATATTCTGTGTGCAAAATTGCTGCGCCGTGTTCCGGCATCCGGCAAAAATAGAAGCTCTGCGTATCTGCTCCGCCGGCCTCCGGCAGACGGAGCAGATACGCAGCCGTGACGGAGCCGTGCCGCAGCTGTGCCCCAGCTGGTGGAAGTACACGCATTGCTTATAATGGAAACGGATCGGCTCCGCTGCCGCAGCGGAGCGGAGTCGGACCGGATACACATGCAGTGGAATTTGGGCTTTAGTCCCTTCCATTAGGACTAAGGACACAGACATGAGATCCAGTCCTCTTAAAGGTGTCACAGCCCTACCTTGGATCTCTCTGTGTTCCTGCTTCACTGGAGGACTGGCAATCAACACACCTGGCTGAACCACTCACCTGCATCTAATCAACGGCTCTACAAGACCCGGGTTTCTCCTACACACGCTGCCAGATTATTCAGTCTACTCTGTGGTAGTGTTCTGGCTTCTCTGGTTTGTAAACCTCAGAGTTTTGTTCTAAGCCTGTTTTTTGTGAGTCTAACCAGCTTTTCCTCTCTGCTCAGATCCTCCGGATTCAGCCACCCCAGCTTCCAGTAATCAGTGCAGTTTTCTTCAGTTGCATAGGGGAGTACAGCCTTGCCAAGATTCACCAGACCACAACCATCTCATCCAATAAAACTCTGTTAATCTTTAATCAACCCGTTGTCTTGTCTGCTCTTGGGTCCAGTGAAATTACAAACTACAACAGAATAATCTGGCCACATGGACCCAGCAGACTCGGCTGCTCTTCATCAAGCCCTAGCCTCTCAAGGTGTGCTAGTTGGACGTCATGAACAGACCCTACAGGAAATCATGGAAATCCTCCGCAACCTCTCTACCCATGTCAATCAACTTGGAACACAGTTGACCCAGGTATCCTCTCAATTGTCAACTTCAACTTCCTCATCTACCTCTGCTGTCACCTCTCATACTGCCCCTGAAGCCTCGGCGCCCTCTCACTCTGCTAGAGAGCCATATATCCCCATTCCTCAACATTATTCAGGGGACCTGGGGGAGTGTGGAGCCTTTTTGCTAAAATGCTCCCTTGTGTTTGAGCAGCAGGCTCTTACTTATGCCACTGATAAGTCCCGTGTCGCTTTTATTATGGGGTTACTGTCAGGTAAAGCTTCGAAATGGGCCTCTGCTGCTTGGGATAGTAATTCACCCATTTGTGGCTCTTACTCTCTGTTTGTAGCTGAAATGAAACGTATCTTTGATCATCCTGTGCAAGGAAAGGAGGCAGGTCAGCGCTTGCTAATGATAAAACAAGGGGTATCCTCCGTGGCACAATATGCTTTAGAGTTTAGAATTTTGGCAGCTGAAAGTGGTTGGGATGACGTTTCCTTGCAGGCAGCTTTTTATCAAGGGTTGAATGATAATATCAAAGATGAATTAGCTGCTAGGGATGAGTCAGACAGTCTTGAGTCCCTTATTTCTCTTACAATCCGCCTTGATAATAGACTGCGTGAACGACGCAGGGCCAAAGCTGCACGCTTTCCGGCCTCTAGGGCCCCTCCCTCATTTGAACCTTTGTCTCCACGCCTCCCCGGGTCTCCCTTTGCCATAGAAGCCTTCCCTGAATCAACTGACTCCCTATCAGCGGAAGAACCCATGCAACTTGCTCGGGCACGCCTTTCACCAACAGAACGCCAGAGTCGGATGAGCTCAGGCCTCTGCATCTACTGTGGAAACTCTGGACATATCCTGGCTACCTGCCCCAGCGACCAAAAGCAGAGGCTCATCAGCAACACAGGGGTCCCTGATGAGCCACACCACCTCCTCCATAGTGACCCCTCCCAACCGAGTGTATCTTCAGGCCTCTCTCCTCTGGAAAAGTGAGTCAATCCCTCTGATTTCCCTAGTTGATTCTGGTGCTGATGATAATTTCATTGATTCTGCTATTGTTAACCAGGCTGGCATACCCACTGAACCTTTATCTTCCCCTAAGACAGTTTGTGCCCTAGACGGAAAGCTGTTGGCTCAAGTTACCCATCACACCATCCCTGTCACACTCTTAGTATCTGGAAATCACAGGGAAACAATTAAGTTTTTTGTCCTCCCTTCACCTCAGGTTCCTATTGTCCTTGGTTTACCCTGGCTAAAATTACACAACCCCCACATTGATTGGTCTCAAGGATCTGTTGAAAATTGGAGTATTTTTTTGTCACTCTAACTGTCTCAAGTCAGCCCTAGCCCCTGGCCCGTCTACAGTGATTTCACTCCCTGAGCCCCCAGATATATCCTCTGTGCCTCCTGAGTATCATGATTTAGGTGAGGTGTTCAGTAAGTCCCAAGCCCTTTCCCTACCCCCTCACCGTCCTTATGACTGCTCCATTGATCTGCTTCCTGGGGCCCCCTTGCCATCCAGCCGTCTGTACAATCTCTCAAAACCTGAACGAGAAGTACATTCATGATTCTCTAGCTGCTGGTCTTATTCGCCCCTCTTCTTCTCCTGTTGGAGCTGTTTTTTTCTTTGTAGAGAAGAGAGACAAGTTCCTACGTCCCTGCATAGATTTCAGAGGTCTGAATGAAATTACTGTCAAGAACAAGTACCCACTTCCCCTCATAGATTCAGCCTTTGAACCCCTGCACAGTGCAACTGTCTTTTCCAAACTGGACCTGCGCAATGCACACCACCTTATTCAAATCAAAGAGGGTGACGAGTGGAAGACGGCATTTAACACCCCTCTGGCCCATTCTGAATATCTGGTTATGCCCTTCGGTCTGACAAATGCCCCTGCTGTTTTCCAGGCCTTAGTAAATGATGTGCTCTGGGACATGCTCAACAAGTTCATCTTTGTTTACCTGGATGATATCCTTATTTTCTCCAGAGACATGCAGGAGCACGTACAACATGTTCAGCTAGTTCTCCGTAGACTCCTAGAGAACAAACTCTTTGTGAAAGCAGAGAAATGTGAATTTCATGTTTCTTCAGTGAGCTTCCTGGGTTTCATCATTGAGCAGGGGCAGTTAAAGGCTGATCCAGCCAAGACCCAGGCAGTGAGAGAATGGCCCACACCTTCAAACCCAAAACAACTTCAGCGCTTCCTAGGGTTTGCCAACTTTTATAGGCGCTTCATCAGGAACTACAGTCAGGTTGCCACTCCTCTCACCCAACTCACTTCCACCTCCTCTCCCTTCACCTGGACCCCAGCGGCTGATATAGCCTTCAATAAGTTAAAGCAGTTGTTCTCCTCAGCCCCTGTCCTGACCCATCCGGACCCCCATCTTCAGTTCGTTGTGGAAGTGATGTCTGGAGTTGGTGCAGTCTCCCAGAGATGCCCCTCAGATCAAAAATTACATCCCTGTGCCTTTTTCTCCCGTCGACTCTCTCTCGCAGAACGTAACTATGATGTTGGCAACCGTGAGTTATTGGCTGTGGTTCTGGCTTTACAGGAGTGGAGACATTGGCTAGAGGGAGCTGAGCAACCATTCATTGTCTGGACTGACCACAAAAATCTTTCATATCTACATTCAGCCCTGAGGCTGAATTCTCGTCAAGCTCGTTGGGCCCTCTTCCTTGGAAGATTTAAGCTCTCCCTGACGTACCGCCCTGGTTCAAGGAACATCAAACCTGATGCCCTCTCCCGCCAATCTGCCCCTGAGATTGAGGAAACTCAGCCTGAGACCATTCTCCCCCCAGCCTGTGTTGTGGCAGCAGCCCAGCGCGAAATTGAGAACATAGTCAAGGAGGCACAGCGTACACAACCAGACCCAGGCAACGGTCCACAAAATCGCTTATTAGTACCTGATTCAGCTCGTTCAGAAGTGTTACAGTGGGGGCACTCCTCTAGGCTTTCTTGTCACCCGGGTATTAATCGGACCCTAACCTTTATCAGGGAATGGTTTTGGTGGCCCAACATGTCCCAGGATACTCGTGCTTTTGTGTCCTCCTGTTCTGTCTCTGCTCGCAGCAAACCATCCCACCAGGCTCCCGCTGGATTGCCCCTTGCCTGTACCCAGTCGTCCATGGTCGCACATTGCCGTGGATTTTGTTTCGGGTTTGCCTCCATCGGAAGGTAATACTACCATACTCACCATTGTTGACCGGTTTTCCAAGGCTGTGCACTTTGTTCCCCTACCCAAACTCCCCACTGCTACAGAGACAGCAGAGCTTCTGGCGCAACATGTATTCCGCCTCCACGGCATCCCTCAGGACATCGTTTCTGACAGAGGCCTGCAGTTCTCTTCTCAAGTGTGGAAGGCCTTCTGCCATGCTCTTGGAGCCACAGCCAGCCTTTCTTCTGGGTATCACCCTCAAACTAATGGTCAAACGGAGCGAGCTAACCAGGATTTAGAGGTGGCCCTCCGATGTGTGACTTCCCATCATCCGGCATCCTGGAGCTCTCATCTTCCTTGGATAGAGTATGCCCACAATTCCATGACCAGCTCAGCTACAGGTATGTCCCCTTTCATGGTCTCTCTGGGTTTTCAAGCTCCCCTTTTCCCAGCTCAAGAAGTAGAGGTAGCGGCTCCCTCTGTTCAAGCTAATCTACAGCGTTGCCGGCACATCTGGAAGGTTGCTCAAGCTGCTCTCCTATGCTCTGTTTCAAAGAACCAAAGGATTGCTGACAGACACCGAACCCCAGCTCCTCAGTACCAACGTGGACAAAAGGTCTGGCTCTCCTCCCGGGACCTCCCGCTGCACGTCGAGTCCCGTAAGTTGGCTCCCAGATTTATTGGTCCTTTTGAAATTGACAAGATTATAAACCCTGCAGTTGTCCGGCTCAAACTCCCTCCAACCTTGAAGGTCCATCCTACATTCCATGTGTCTCTGCTTAAACCTGTATCTTCCAGCTCTCTGTGCCCTCCAGCCAACCCCCCACCACCCGGTTGATTGATGACCACCCTGCATTTACTGTACGGTGGCTTCTGGATGTGCGCCGCCGTGGCCGTGGCTTCCAATATCTGGTGGATTGTGAGGGTTATGGTCCCGAGGAACGTTCATGGATTTCACGTAAGCCAATACTGGACACCAATCTCTTACATGCCTTCTATCGTGAGTTTCCAGATAAGCCTGGTAGGGCACCAGGTGGCGCCCATTGAGGAGGGGTCCTGTCACAGCCCTGCCTTGGATCTCTTAGTGTTCCTGCTTCACTGGAGGACTGGCAATTAACACACCTGGCTGAACCACTCACCTGCATCTAATCAACGGCTCTACAAGAACCCTGGCTTCTCCTCCACACGCTGCCAGATTATTCAGTCTACGTCCTCAGAGTTTTGTTCTAAGCCTGTTTTTTGTGAGTCTAACCAGCTTTTCTTCTCTGCTCAGATCCTCCGGATTCAGCCACCCCAGCCTCCAGTAATCAGTGCAGTTTTCTTCAGTTGCCTAGGGGAGTACAGCCTTGCCAAGATTCACCAGACCACAACCATCTCATCCAATAAAACTCTGTTAATCTTTGCTCAACCCGTTGTCTTGTCTGCTCTTGGGTCCAGTGAAATTACAAACTACAACAAAAGGGGTCTTCGTTTTTGATGACAGCATCAGCTAATATTCAGTCAGTGTGATCAGTCTGTTATTGAATACTTTTGTCAAATATGCATTCCTTTATTGTACTAAAGTACGAAAGAAATTATCTGTTTATGTTTGATTAGAAACTTTCCAAAACTAACAACCTACAGCCAGCTCAAAATCATATCAGTACAGTTTTTTTATTTTTGATAAATGTATTGGTTATGTCATTTGTATTTAAAATTATTGGATTGAGAGCTCTGTATTAATAAACTCAGATATTTTTATGGTTGGCCCTTAAAAAGACTGGCTACCAGTCAATGGTGTACCCTGTCTCTTGCCCAATGTTGACTGGGTAGACTTCAGCCCCCAGTGACCATTTAAGGGACAAGCAGTGTAGATAATGGATGGATGGAATTTTGCATCATTGTCAAGACAGGAAATCATTGATAAACATTAAGATAGACTCTCACACTGTCTTCATACTCTCCATTTTTAACTTAAAGTCAGTGTAAAGCAAATTCAGCCATTTTCTAAACACATTAAATAGGTCATAAATGTAGACCTATTCTTTTAAACATGTGAAAGCCATTAAACCATAGATTCTCAAAGTGCGGCCCCCGGGCCAATGGTGGCCCGCCGAAACATTTCTGGCGGCCCGCAATGAATTACAGTTAAATTTAATCCAACTGTATATTGCTTTGAAAGGATGAATCTCCGTTTCGTGGTCTCTGGCGGCATCTCTTGGAATAAATGGTTTAATTGCAGGTGTGGTTTGGACCTCACTTGACCTCACTCCCAGAGTTCCACGGTGCAATGTTTTTTCTCACCACTGGAGTGCTGACGGCGTCTCCTGCCTCGGGGAAGAGACCAGACTGTAAACAAACATGGACGCCATGATGCTAGGCTAAAATTGAAGCCGCCGCAAAAACTGCTCCTCCTGGTGACTGGCTGCAGTATAGGTCAAATCTCCGTCTCCCCATTCATCTGAACGGGCCGTAGTGAAACTTAAAAAAATTAATACACCTCGAAGAAATATTTCTCCTATCCGAATGCTGTGGTGATATGAAAGTATTATCAGGCTGCGTGTTTTCCAATTCCTCTTTTTTCTGAAAAGTTTCTTTTTTATAAGTTATTAGAGTTTTAAAATAACCGCGGTTTACGGCAGCTTCACAATGATTGTGTACGGCGTATACACAATGGCGGCGCCCTGATGGGGGATATTCTGGCTTCAAATCCGTTGTGGTGGAAGGCTATCTAGTTCTTATGATACATCCATGGAAGAGACTGTGACCGCAGCTGTGAAAATGGAGCGGGAGCCGGAGCCGGGCCCCTCGAGAAAAAAAAGATGCGTCCGGGAGGAAAAAAGGCGGTTTCAAGATAAGTGGACAAAGGCTTACTTTGTCGTACCTTATGGGTCGGATAAAGTCATGTGCCTGATCTGCAAGCAGGTTAATGCTATGCTGAAGGACTTCAACATAAAACAACATTATGATACCAATCACAAAACGTACAAGTTCACCGGCGAGGAGCGTACCAGTAAGCTTGAACAACTTAAAAGAGGCTACACTGCACAGCGGTCAGTTTTCACAAATCTGGCCAAATCCGGTGAAGCTGTGACACAGGCTAGCTACGTGGTAGCTCAAGAAATAGCCAGGCGGAGCAAGCCGTTCAGTGATGGGGAATTCATGCGAGACTGCATTTTGAAAGTGGCCGACATTGTATGCCCGGAGCAGAAAACAAAGCTCTGTGACATTAGTTTGTCAAATGACACAGTGACATGACGAATCGAAGATCTGGCGAACGATCTCAAAGAGCAGCTGGGACAACGTTTGGAGGGCCTGGAAAAGGGAGCCTTTTCTATCGCACTGGATGAAAGCACGGATATTACCGACACGGCGCAATTGCTGATTTTCATCTGAACAGTCACAGAGAACTTTGAAATAGGCGAGGAGCTGCCAAGCCTGGAGAGTATCAAAGACAGAACAAGGGGAGTCGACATTTGTGATGCTGTGTGTCGCAGTCTCGATGCACACAATGTGAAGCTGCCGTCTATGGTTGGTGTCATGACAGATGGAGCATCGGCAATGATCGGGAGAAAGACAGGTGCCGTGTCGCTGCTCTCTGAGAAAGTGGCCAACAACGGAGGTGAGAAGCTAATCAAATATCACTGTATAATACACCAAGAAGCTCTCGCTGCTCAAACGCTTGATATGAAACATGTGAAGGTCATTGTTGTGAAGACAGTTAATTTCCTGAAGTCCAGAGGTCTGAATCACCGCCAATTCAAGACTTTTTTGGAGCAATCAGAGGCAGATTTTGGTGACGTCATATACTTCACTGCCGTCAGATGGCTGAGCAGAGGTGCCACACTGAAGCGCTTTTTTAACCTGAGAAAAGAAATAAGGGAGTTCATGGAGTCAAAGGGACAAGATGTGACACATATAAGTGACACTAAATAGCTGTGTGACCTAGCACTCCTTGTTGACCTGAATACTTGTCTCAGCGATCTCAATGTGAAGCTGCAGGGCCACGGGAAGCTCATTTCCACACTTTTTGACAATGTAAAAGCTTTCCAGCGAAAACTTGAACTGCTGCAAACAGGGAGATCTAACCCATTTTCCCCACCTGCAAGGCACTTGTAGATGACACAGAGACAGATGGGCGCCACATTTTACATCACCTGCGTTCAGACAAGAACCATAACCTCATAAAAAAACTCAGAGAGGAATTCGACCATCGCTTCTCCAACTTCAGGGACCATGAGAAGTCATTCAACCTCTTCCAAAATCCTTTCTCATGTGTCCCTGAGGAAGAGCCTGCAGAAATGCAGTTTGAGCTCATCGACCTGCAGGAGAGCTCCGAGGCAAGAGCAGCATATTGTGACAAGAATCTCATCGAGTTCTACAAAGGACTTTCCCCATCTACATACCCTGCACTTTGCCAGCATGCTATCAGAATGGTCTCTTTATTCGGAAGTACATACATTTGTGAGAGGACCTTCTCCACCATGGCCATCAACAAATCCAAGCTGAGGTCCAGGCTGACAGATGGCCATGTACATGCTGTCCTTCGTATAGCAACGACTGTGATGGAGCCAGACATCAGAGGAATCGTGGCCAACCGAAAACAGCACCACAAATCCCATGCCAACAAAAAAAGGTATGTTGACCTAGTAATAAATATTCTGTTTTACTTAATGACAAGCTAATTGATGACAGGCAATGATAGATATTAATGATGGTGATGATGACTTGTTTGGTAAGCTTCTGTTTTAAAAGTCTCTCTCTCCCTTTCTCCCCCTCCCTGTGTGTGTGTGTGTGTCTGTCTGTCTCTGCAGGTTTTCCTGGGGTGCTTTGGTAGCTGGAATTGCTCCTGAATAAGGTCCATGCCGATAAGACAGGAAGCAAGGCACACTGAGACTGACTTTTTGTTCTAAATAAGTTCTTCCATATATTCTGAAATGGACTGCACACTGGACTATCATATCCCAAATTTGACTGTAGGGGGCAGAAAACCCCAGGAAGTTTGTGTGCGTTACAATGTTTCTCAAGGTTTTCTCAAGCTTTGCCAGGTTTTGCATCATTTATTAATAGGAATGTGTTTATTGCACATTGGATGCAGACCAGTAAACCTGAATTGTAGAAATGCAACCTGGTCATTAAAATGTTTTTCTTGTCCTTTGGCGGCCCTCAGTTCAATGTTCGGTTCTTAAATTGGCCCTCAGCTACCAAAACTTTGAGAACCCCTGCATTAAACTATTCAGAATTTCATTGTGGAGCTGGGCTTCACAAACTGTTTTTTTTTAGATTTCTTTGTTCAGGATTTAATGGGCGAGTCAGAAATCAGGGCCACCATTGGCCATCCCACAGACCATGTGCCGCCATCACGGCCACCGGCGTTATGTACCCTCCGCTGAACCTCTATCCCGCCGACCGTGTGCCGCCATCATGGCCACCGGCGTTATGTACCCTCCGCCGAACTTCTCCATCCCGCCGACCGTGTGCCGCCATCACGGCCACCGGCGTTATGTACCCTCCGCCGTCCCTCTATCCCGCAGACTGTGTGCCGCCACCACGGCCCTCGGCGTTATGTAGCCTACTCTCTGCCATCAGTGTGCTGCCATCACAGCCACCGGCTTTATGTACCCTCCGCCAACAGTGTACCGCCATCACGGCCACCGGCGTTATGTGGGCTACCCACTGCCGACAGTGTGCCGCCATCAGGGCCACCGGCGTTATGTCGGCTACCCACTGCTGACAGTGTGCCGCCATCACGGCCACCGGCGTTAGGGGAGAGTGGGGTAAGATGAGCCATTTTTTACCTTTGTTCTCACTGAGGCAAGGAAGAATGCAACAGAGATAAAATGAAAGCATGTAACCAAGATGGCGCCCCTGTGTCTGGCTAGCCGTCTGCCTCTCCTGTGTCTGTTGTTGTTTTACCTGTGTTTGCTGCTGGTCACACGGAGTGTGTCAATGCTGCGGGTGTATGATCGCCAGACTCTTCTTAACATCCGCGAGTCGCTGGAAAAGTTACCGATCGGTGGCTCTGATGGACATTCAAAGTCGCCTCCGCCTTTCCTGGCGTCCATACCGGCGTTTCTACGGCACCCGTCCTGCCGGTTACCCCACAGAAGCCGCCGCAGAAGACGCGGTAAGCGAGGGGGAGTCCTCGTTCGGCTGAAGATACACCTTGCCTCTTCTCTTCATGGTCCCTGTCACCCAGCTGGATCTTTTATGGAACACGGCGGCTACGATCTATGGAGCTCCACGGAGTACAGGTACCGCTGGCTCCGGCCGGCTTTTCCGGATACCGGGGAGTCGCTTCCGCGTCGTCGGCTGGTGCGGATTTCCCGGCGGGGCTGGGTCTCCGGTAATCTCCGCCCGCTCGGTTGCGCCTCTCAGCCGACGATAGAATCCTCAGTTCACATGGCATTGTGTAATGCCAGATCTGTCATAAACAAGACCTTCATCTTGAATGACTTCTTCATGGAGCACAATCTGGATTTCCTCCTGCTGACTGAAACCTGGATTAAACCAGGTGATGACAGCGCCTTCTCGGAGCTCCTCCCTCCCGGCTGTTCCGTCTTCAGCACCCCGCGCGCTGTTGGTCGGGGTGGCGGCTTAGCTGCTGTATTCAAGAACAGCTTCAAATGCCGGATGATAACTGCGAACAGTTATTCCAGCTTTGAAATGCAGTTGTTTGTGATTGATATTTCTTGCCCTGTTCTGTGTGCCACAGTTTATCGTCCTCCTAAATTCAATAAGGATTTCATTCAAGAGTTTGCTGAATTTTTGTCTGACTCTATTCCAAAGTTTGATAAACTTTTAATTTGTGGGGACTTCAACATTCATGTCTGCTGTGCAGCAAATCAGTTAGCCAATGACTTTAAAGGCCCTCTTAATTCTTTTGGTCTCACTCAGTCTGTTAATGGTCGAACACATGAGCTCGGACACACTCTCGATCTTATTATTTCACATGGGCTCTCTCTCAACCTTAAAGAAATAGTTGACACAGCTATTTCAGACCACTTCCCCATTATCTTTGACTTTGCTGCTCCCCGTCCTGCCGATAAACCAGTTTCACCAGCTTGCAGACGCCGCATCTTCACTCCATCAACGGCTGGAGAGTTTGCCGCTGCCTTCATGGATTCTCAGCTGTACATGGACAGTTCACTGGTTTCTCCCCTTTGCCCAGATAGCCTGCTCTCTGCTTTCCACTCTACGTGCTCTGAGATTTTGGACTCTGTCGCTCCTTTTCACAAAAAAACCATCAAGCCCAAGGCGGATCCCTGGTTGAGCGACTCCACCCGCGCACTAAGGCAAAAATGCAGGCAGGCTGAGCGTCGCTGGAAGAAGGACAAGTTACATGTATCATTGGGCATGTTAAGGGACAGCTTGGCCGATTACCAGAGAGCCCTGAGGGAGGCTAAGTCTAAATATCTGTCCTCTGTCATAGCCAACAGCTCTCATTGTCCCAGAGTGCTTTTTAACATTATTGACTCTGTTGTGAACCCATGTCCCTCTGTCCTGTCTGATGCTTCCACAACTACCTGTGAAGAGTTTGTCACCTTTTTCACTGATAAGGTGGCATCTGTCAGGCAGAGTGTGAATAACTTATTGTTGCCTCCAGGTGATGTGTGTGTTTTTCCTGCACCTTCTGCTGTCTTCGAGCAGTTTCAGGCGATTTCTCTGCCTGCCCTCTCTAAGCTGGTTAGTGGCATGAAACCCACTAACTGCCCCCTGGACATCATTCCAGCCAAACTCCTGAAGCAGGTTTTTGATATTGTTGGGTCAAGTTTGCTTGTTTTTGTTAACTCTTGTCTCTGTTCAGGGTTTTCTGCCTTTAAACATGCCGTGGTCAGGCCTCTGTTAAAAAAGCCCCATCTTGATCCCTCTGTGCTGTCTAATTTCAGGCCTGTATCACACCTGCCTTTTCTCTCTAAGGTTTTAGAAAAAGTTGTTTTCACACAACTACAGTCATTTTTAGAATCAAACTCCATCCTGGATAAATTTCAGTCCGGTTTTAGATCCCGACATAGTACAGAGTCAGCATTGCTTAAGGTTCATAATGATATCACCCTGTCTGTGGATGCTGGGAACCCCACAGTGCTGGTGCTGCTCGACCTCACAGCGGCTTTCGATACTGTTGACCACGCAGTCCTTGTATCTCGCCTAGAGCAGCATGTAGGCATCTGTGGGACCGCTCTTCAATGGTTTAGGTCCTATCTGTCAGATAGAAGCTTTTCTGTGATGATTGGTGACCTCTGCTCATCAGATGTACCACTTCTCTATGGGGTGCCACAGGGATCTATTCTTGGCCCTGTTCTTTTTTCCTTGTATTTGCTTCCTTTGGGCTCAGTCATAGAAAAGCATGACATGTCGTTTCACCTTTATGCGGATGATTTACAATTGTATTTACCTCTGAACCCAAAGGAAGGCTCAACACTCAATAAATTACAGAGCTGCATTACTGACATCAAGCAGTGGCTGGCACGTAACTTCCTGCACTTGAATGACAGCAAAACGGAATATATCCTGTTTAGTCCTTCTCTGCCAAATGCAGCCACGATGAATCTCGGAGCCCTGTCTCCTCTTTTTAAATCACAGGTAAAAAACCTGGGGGTAACTTTTGACTCTAGCCTAAAATTTGACAAACAGATAACCTCTGTGGTGAAAACGAGCTTTTTTCAGCTGCGCCTCTTGGCCAAGGTGAAGCCCTTCCTCAGTCGGCAGGATCTTGAAAAAGCCATTCATGCCTTTATCAGTTCCCGCCTGGACTATTGTAATGCCATTTATTTCGGCCTCAGCCAGTCTTCCCTCTCTCGCCTTCAGCTCGTTCAAAATGCTGCGGCGAGATTTCTAACTGACACGCCAAGACGTGAGCACATCACCCCTGTGCTGTCGTCTCTCCACTGGCTTCCAGTTCGTTTCAGAATTGATTTTAAACTTTTGTTGTTTGTTTTTAATGCCATTCACGGCCTGGCTCCTCTATATTTATCAGAGATTTTAACTTTACGCAGCCATACAAGGGCCCTGCGTTCTTCTGGCCAGTTCCTTTTGGATGTTCCAAGGTCGAGATACAAACATTGGGGGGACCGTTCTTTTGCTGTTGCTGCACCTACGTTGTGGAACAAGCTGCCCCCAGACATCCGCACCACAACTGACTTTGGTCTTTTTAAATCTAAACTAAAAACTCACTTTTTTAGAATGGCTTTTAACCCTGACTAAGGCTTTTGAGTTTTAGGCTCATGTCAGTTTTATTTTGTTTTATCTTTCCTAATGGCTTTTATGCACCTTGCTGCTGTCACACCTCCTGTTGTATTCTTATGTATCTTTTGCTTTTATGTATTGTTCTTACAGTATTGTTTTATGTTGTTTTTATCTATAGTGTTCTTATTTATTTTCTGACACTACTGTAAAGCACTTTGGGGGCCTTTTGGGTTACTGTAAAGGGCTTTATAAATAAACTTTGATTGAAACTTTGATTGATTTTATTTAAGAATGTTTGCCATGAACTGAAATTGTATGGGCATGTCAATGACTAAGCCTGGAAACTGTGGCCTTTCAAAATAAAGTGCTCCCGTGGCTCAACTTGCCCCAGGTCAGGGGTAAATTAAGCCAAGACTGTGGGTAAGTTGACCATGTGACTTAATAACTTTAAATCTGAGAATTATTAAAAGATAATGTATTGTTGTCAAAAGAGTCAGTTCACAAGAAATTGTTCACTTCACAAATAGTCACAATTATTTTCTTAAACCTAATTTAAACGGCCTAGAAAAAAATCAGTAATTGAAAAATTTTAATGCCATAAATTGACACATTTTGCAACTTTTTGGAAAATTAGATACTCATATAATGTAAAATGAGAGTCAGTCAAGCTTTGAACAACAAAGACAAAATCAGTTCTTGGCAGAAAGAAAACTCTTATTCCTTCTAGAAAAGTTACATGTACTTATAGGCTATGCTTTAAAGTTTTACAGGTTCAGACTTGCTAAAACAAGCAAGTTCAAACATCCCTCTTCCTCATTTACCTTTGCAGGGTTGACTTGTCAGTATTTCACGTCTTTGCAATGGATCTGATCGACTTTTCAATCAAAACTTCATTCATTACTTTCTTAATATCAGCAAGTGATGTTGAGCCCCAGTTGGTTTTCCTCTTGTTCACTTTTAGCATGATTTTCTTCTGTTTAACATTTTATCAGACAAGTCAGTTGGTTAACATAACATTAAACAGTGTTTTATGATTCAGCACATTAGTATAACTTTTCAACTTTTGGTGGTATAAAAGGAACCAATGGCTCAATTTACCCCACAACATGTGGCTCACTTTGCCCCATAGCCAAATTGTGTCGTGGTGAAGTTAGTTTGATATTGATATATTAGGATATTCGACAGACATTCACTCCGGGGTAAACTCTGCTATACCACCCAGTCCGACTAGCCCCTTCAACATTTCGTGTGCCCCGGTATTGCACACTTTACAGTAAACTCACATTGGACGGCCTCAGCTTGTACCGACTTCCTGTTTTCAGAAAAAAAATGTAGAATTTGTAAAGCTGAGTTTACAAGCAAAAAAGAGACAATATGTTCTAAAAATGCTGAAATGCTCGTATTAATATATTAAAATTCATAAAAAAAACTTTAACAATTTGAAATGGAAAAACAAAAGGCGTATCTCGTGCTGACAGTAAACTACTTTGATTCCACACTGATTTTAAGTCTAATGATCACAATTCATAGAGGTTATTAAGCTATAATGCTAATATTTCCATATAAAAATTCATAGAAATTATTTAGAGATTTGAAATGTAAAACAAGAGGCGTATCTCATGCAAACAGTAGAGTACTATGATTCCACACTGATTTTAAGTCTAATGATCACAATTTATAGAAGCTATTGAGCTATAATGCTAATATTTCCATAGCAAATTTCCTAAAAATTATTTAGAGATTTGAAATGTAAAAACAAGAGGCGTAACTCATGCAAACAGTAGCTTCCTTGAAGCTATTGAGCTAAAATGGTAATATTTCTATATAAAAATTCATAGAAATTATTTAGAGATTTGAGATGTAAAAACAAGAGGTGTATTTCATGCAGCCAGTAGAGTACTATGATCCCACACTGATTTCAAGTAAATTGATCACAATTCCTACAAGCTATTGAACTAAAACACTAATATTTATATCTTCAATTCATAGAAATGATAAATGATATAAAAATGTAAATACAAGGGGGCATTTCTCATGCAGTAGAGTACTGTGATTCCACACTGACTTTAAAGGTGCTATGAGGAGAATCTACTTCCGAAGACATTAAGACTCTGCTACCCATGAGCACACGCTGGGACTGTCGTAATGCTGCGTTCCAGTAACCTCGGAACTGGGAGTGGCATCATCTTCGACTTATCGGCTTTCCAGTTGAAGTCGGAAAATAACATGCCAACAGCATAACACAGCATTTTTGTAAATATAAGTCTAACAATACTATGTATACAGCTGATCTAGAGCAAAACACCCCAGTCAGAAGTGCAAATAAATGGATTATTACAGGAGCTAAATAACTGTTCACACCGGGGGCATCCATCTTCGGTTGTCAACACGGGGGTGACGAGGTTTCACCGAGTTCCCAGTAGGAAATTGTGACTTGGGGGAACGTTCCAGTTCCAGTTTCCAACTCGGAACTCAGAAATTCCTACTTCTGACTACGACTGGAACGCACCAAAAGGCGTGACCCAAGCCATAGTGTGTGTTTGTTGTGATGCTAATAAATGAAGCTCGGACCTTCCTTAGAACTCTGCGATGCTTTACAGTGATCCGCCTTGGCCGTCACTTCCTGGTGAGCGTATTCGTCACTTCCTGTTTCACAGTGCAGCGCTATTTGTAGTATGTCGTCTCTGTTCAGCTAATGCTAATCTTAACTGCCTAATATCTGTCATTTCAGCCTATAATTGTTTTGATTGATTATGATTTACGTTCGATCGAACGTACTAAGTTCTACCACAACCACTCTAGCTTTGTCATTTACTTCTACTTTCTTCTGCTCTTAGCATAGATTAGCTTAGCTTCTTAGCATGGCTTCTCTCTCCGCTCCTGCTCTGTCCTGTCCTATGTGCCAGATGTTTAGTTACCCCTCGTCCTCCTTTATTGATAGCGGTATTTGTCTGAAGTGTAGCTTATTCTTAGATTTGGAGGCGAGGGTGTCTGATCTGGAGAAGTGGCTCTGCACCGGACCCAAACCAACTTACGTAGCCGTAGCTAGCCAGCAGGACGTAGTCAGCGGTGCAGGCCGTGCTAGCGTTAGCTTAGCCTCTCCCCCGGCTAGTTATGGCTGGATCACCGTCCGTGGCAAGCATAGCCGTAAGTCGAAGACCCACTCGGTACCCCACCATCCAGTTCACGTTTCTAACAGGTTTTCTCCCCTTGGTGACAGTGGTAACCCACCCACCGGGGAACAAACACTGATAATTGGCGACTCCGTAGTCAGAAACGTGAAGATAGCGAAGTCAGCGGGCATAGTTAGGTGTATCCCAGGGGCCAGAGCGGGCGACATAGAGGCAAATTTAAAGTTGCTGGCAAAAAGTAAACATAAGTTTGCAAGAATAGTCCTCCATGTCGGCACTAATGACTCCCGACGTCGCCAGTCGGAAGTAACCAAATTAAACATCAAATCAGTGTGTTCTTTTGCTAGGACAATGTCGGACTCCGTAATTTTCTCTGGCCTCTTGCCCAATATGACCAGTGATGATATGTATAGCCGTATGTCATCATTCAACCGCTGGCTATCGAGGTGTTGTCCAGCAAATGATGTGGGCTTCGTTGCCAATTGGTCATCCTTCTGGGGAAAACCTGATCTGATAGGAAGAGATGGCATCCATCCTACTTTGGCTGGTGCATCTCTCTTATCAAAAAACATGGCAGAGTCACTCTTATGACCTGTCCGAGATGAGACGATGTTGCAGAGCTGCAGTCCTTCACACTCCTCTGCGCTTGCTCTAGGACAGTTTTCCTCCCACTACTGTAATGACAGTTGTATTCATCACTTAGGTAACTGCTATAGCTGTTGTAATAGTGATGAATATTATTACATAGAGACTGTGTCAGTCCCCAACCCAAAGCTCACATAGATATAAACACAAAGACAAATAAAAGAGGTGTCAACCATAGAAATCTTATTAAAATAAAACCTTTATGAATGAGAATGAGATGTGGTCTCTTAAATATCAGATCACTGAGATCCAAATCTTTACTGGTGAACGACCTTATATCAGAAAATCAGATAGATCTATTCTGTCTCACTGAAACGTGGCTGTGTGAGGAGGAATATGTCAGTTTAAATGAATCCACTCCTCCCAGTCATTCAAATATTCATATACCACGCGACACAGGCCGTGGTGGTGGTGTAGCAGCTGTTTATCATTCCTGTCTCCAAATCAATCATAGACCAAAGGCTAAATATACTTCTTTTGAAAGCCTTACTCTAAATTTATCTCATACTGATTCAAAAAATGGCCAGACAGTCCTGTTTGTGACAATTTACCATCCTCCAGGCCCATACTCTGAATTTTTATCAGAATTCTCTGAGTTCATATCAAACTTGGTCCTTAGCTCTGATAAAATACTCATTGTAGGTGATTTTAATATCCATGTCAACAAAGAAAGTGATAGTCTTAGCTCAGCTTTTATGTCATTAATAGACTCAGTTGGCTTTATTCAGTCTGTTAATGAAGCTACCCATGATTTCAATCACACTCTTGATTTGGTTCTAGCATATGGCCCTGATATTAATGAACTAAAAGTTTTTCCTGAAAATCCTTTTTATCCGACCACTTCTTAGTAACTTTTAGCATCCCCCTGGAAGATTCTGTGTTTTGCAGCAAAATTGTGAGCAGTAGAAATCTATCCACTGGTGCCGTGACTAAATTTAAAGAGGCCATTCCTGCTGCCTTAACCTCAATAAATTGGCCTACCGATAACTGTGATATTAGCTTTAGCCCCACTCAGCTAGATCAGCTTGTTGATGACTCGGCCAGTCTACTAAGATCCACTTTGGACTCAATTGCCCCGCTGAGACAAAAAAGTCTCAAACGTCATAAGACAGCTCCTTGGTTCAGCCCTGAAACTCATGCACGTAAACAAACAACTCATAAATTAGAGAGAATGTGGCACTCCAATAAAAGGGAAGAGTCACGTATACTTTGGCGGGAAAGTCATAATAACTACATGACAGCCTTAAAACATGCTCGAGCTGCCTTCTACTCCTCTCTAATTGAAGAAAATAAAAATAACCCCAGATACCTTTTCAGCACTGTAGCCAGACTGACAGAGTCAGAGCTCTATTGAGCCTGTGATTCCTCTAGCCCTGAGCTGTGAGGACTTTATGAGCTTTTTCAATGATAAAATTCTGAAAATTAGAGATAAAATTAGCAACTCTCTATCCCCAACTGAACCTGACGTACCTTTAAATGTAGTAGTAGTCAGACCTGAGTTAGACTGTTTCTCTACAATTAGCCTTCAGGAGCTGAATTATCTTGTCTCCTCCTCTAAATCATCAACCTGCATTTTAGACCCAATCCCAACTAAGCTGTTCAAGGAGGTCTTTCCCCTAGTTTGTCCATTGTTGCTGGAGACAGTAAATATATCTCTATCAACAGGCTATGTGCCACAGTCTTTTAAAACAGCAGTAATCAAACCCCTCCTTAAAAAACCTAACCTCGATTCAGAAACATTAGCTAACTACAGGCCTATTTCAAACCTTCAATTTGCTTCAAAGATCCTAGAAAAAGTAGTGGCTGATCAGTTGTGTGACTTCCTTCAAGACAACCTGCTTGAGGACTTTGAGTCTAAAACGCTAATATTTCTACATAAAAATTCAAATAGATTATTTAGAGAATTGAAATGTAAAAACAAGAGGCGCATCTCAAGCAGCCAGTAGAGTACAATGATCCCACACTGATTTCAAGTTAATTTTTTTTTAACCTATTGACCTAATATGATAATATTTCTATGTAAAAAAATCTGTAAGTTTACTGTAAAGTGTATAATACCAGGGCACTCGAAATGTTGGAGGGGCTAGTTGGACTGGGTGGAATAGCAGAGTTTACCCTGGAACGAATGTCTGTCAAATATCCAAAGTCAAACTAAACCGACTGTGCCAGGTGAATCCGTGTATGGTTCGCTCTTTCGTTATTCTGTTTCAAAACAAAATCAAAAAAACGAAAAAACGGACTTGTTTTTTTGTTTCTCTGTTTTAAAACCAAAACAGTAAAACGGAATAACAGAAAAACAGAAAAATGAAGTTTTTCTGTTCTGGTTTTAAAAATGGAAAAACGAAAAATAAAAAAAATAAAAAGATTTTGTTCATATTCTTTCTTTTTGTGAATTTTGGCTATTGCGGTATTGAGGAAAATTAATGAAGGCGGCTTTTAACAGCTTTATTTTATTTATTTAACCTTTATTTAACCAGGTAAAAAAACCCATTGAGATCATGATCTCTTTCACAAGGGTGACCTGGCCAAGAGGTCAGCATTTATATAAAAATAAGACAAATAACTCACACTGAAGGTTTATACAGACATGTTCCTGAGCTTCTTTATAAGAAACAGGTCGCTGACGATCCACTGCACTCCATCTCATCCGCGTGCATTTGCGCACTCCCGTGAGTGTATGAGACAGCATCAGTCAGTGCACAGTCTGCTACTGTCTGATCTGCTCACAGATAAACCAAGAAACATCAGAACAGATGATGAAAATAAACTTTTTTCCTCTCGCTTTTCACCTGTTCCGCGCGCTATGACTCATTTCATGCGTAACGGCTTTGCGCCTTTCTCTTACGCAGGGCTCTCATCAATAAAGAGGCATTTAGAATTATCAGAAATAAAATAGCCTTTACCCATAATTACTTCAGTGTCGGCTCACTTAATGTGACATCAGGTGGAAAAACACCAGATTGTGCTATGGGACCTTCTCCAACATTGCGCAGCATGTTTTTGGTTTCTTGTTATTTAGACCCTCTTCACGTCAGCCTTGAAACTCTTTCACCACCACAGAAGCACTTTGGTTAATCAGATGTGCACTGATTAGTTTCATAACTTAAAGAAAATAACTCCTCCATGTTTAAAATCAAAATATCCCACAAAGAATTTAAACAAAATCTCATATGTTTATTTTTCATTTTTCCATTTTTAAAACCAGAACAGGAAAAACGTCGTTTTTCTGTTTTCTGTTATTCCGTTTTTCTGTTTTGGTTTTAAAACAGAAAAACAAAAAAAAAAAGACAGTTTTTTCGTTTTTTTGATTTTGTTTTGAAACAGAATAACGAAAGAACGAACCATACATGGATTCAGGTGCTCCTCTTCAACAGAGGCAGGGAGAAATGATAAGGGCTTTCTTAATTTAGGGCCACATGACAAGAATTCACTGGCCCAGTGTGCCGCCATCACAGCCACCGGCGTTATGTAGCTACCCACCGCCACGGTCGACCCTCTCCATCTCGCCAACCATGTGCCGCCATCATGGCCCCTGGCGTTACCCACCGCCAACCCTCTCCATCCCGCCAACGGCAGGTGCTGTCTTCTCCGCCACTGAGTGCTTATATTATAAATATTGTGAATTCTGGCAGTTAAATGCCTTTTGCTGTGATTTCACATTGTGCATCCTGCCATGCTCATGTAGCCTGACGTTAATAAATGTTATTGCATGTAATCATGACATGATTTTGCTTCATTCCCTGAGAGGAGTCCATATGAGTGCACAATAAATAACCAAAGGTATTTTTTTTTATATCACCAATATTCACTATGACAAGCCCACCCATTTCGGTGCAGCCGGTCTACCAAATTGCCAAATCGGTTGCATGCGGAGGTGCGCTGGATAAAATTACCACTGCGAGAGCTGTGCCAGGAAATTAATGCCCATACTTTGCTCAGAAACAGTGCACAAAGCTGACAAGACAATGGGCAGCCAAATCATCGGCCGCAATGCACAACACAGTGCCCCTGTGTTGAACGTTCCCACTGACCAATAATATCTATGAAAATGCCATCCTCCTCAAGAGTTTGCATGTCTTCCAACAAAGGTGTAAGGAAACTTAGATAGCCAGACCTCTGCAAATCAGGCACTAAGCTTGTGGATCTTTCTTCCTGTGCCTAAAGGATTGGCAATTTCAATGTTATTCACATACAAAATGAGGGAAAGCTTTATCTCCCCTGCTTCAGAAAAGAATTGATTTTCTTTTTTGTTTTGTTTTTTTGTTTTTTTGTTTTTGTTTTTTTTCCTTCAGACATTAGTTGCTTATATACAGAGAGAGATGGTTATCATTTTCTGTGTGCATGCAGCATATATGTTTCAGTAATTTCAAAACTAAAGCTACTCCAAAGCTGGTATTATCCCTCACAACTGATTTTAAAAAATGGGCAGAGTAATTTGGGACATTGTGATAATAAAGTAAAGAAAAGTAACTGGGTGAAGAAAGTATAAGTAAGAGTAATCATTGCTGTAAAATGTCAGCCTCTCAAAATTATAGATGTTTTTGGAATACTGTCGCTGCTGCATGAATCTGCTCATGCTCTTGTATATTTAAATCACTAATAAGGCATCATACTCTAGAGGATCACATACAGTGCCTTTCTGTTCTGAGTAACACATTTCTACAAAAGTCTACTAGTGATGTCAGTTCAGTAACAATGATTTTTTATAATAATACAGTGCCATCTTGCATTGTTGGTTAGTCCTTGTACAGCAGACAGAGCTGTACAAGGACTAACCTTGTACAGCTCTGTCCAGAGCTTTTATGGACTTAACAATATTTTTAATCTTTAGAAATTTAGTTCAGTGGTCAATGATACATGTTTCTGTGGTATTAAAAACTTAAAACACAAATTTGTTTTTGCTTTACTTGGACTTTAACTAAATGCCATTAGCTGGCCATGAATTTTTTTGTGAGGATGAAGAGATTGTTTTTGCTAAATTAAGAATTGAAATGTAAAGATAACTATTTTTTGGATGGTGAATTAAAAAAAAAAAAACAGTTAAACTTAAGACTGATTTACTCTCATATTTTTTCATTGAATATATGTACAATATTCCATTCTCAGTACACTTATCAAAACACTTTCTGGTTTATTTTATACTGACTCTTCACAAATTTATGGATGACTACAATCTTTTCAGATCTGTTAAGGCATCAAATTTCTATTTTGGCATGCGTACAAAACTTAAACATTGGAAACAAAATAAACCATCATAACGAAAAACTCTACCACTCGGTGCAGTGCAACATTTCTGAGATTGTGTATTGCTTCAATCTTGGTTTCAACATGGACTGCTTTCTTTTAGTCAACTCATGAGAAAATACTGGTATTCTACGATTGTGGTGATTGTAACTAACCTGACAAGCCGGATGGACAGCTCCATATATCTGCCACAGAAATATTTCACTAGTTCACCTGAGTTGGAGCCCTTTGAATTTGTTTTCAGGGGCAGAACACTAAAAAAATGACAAGCTTGCGATTGGACAATCGTTTGGCTCGTCACATTCATCACAGACCAATCCACATCAAGCAGAGTTGGCTCCTTTAATGTAGCATGCTAACAACAGTTCATGGATGTTACCTGTAGCGGCTAACTTAGCCGCTAACAGCTAACAACAGTTAATAGCCGTTAGCCGCTAACTTAGCTGATAACAGCTAACGGCCTTTTACTATCGTCTTCCACGAAATTGTACCACACAGATGATTCATTTAACACTTATATGCGACATGAACCTCGCCAAAGACAATCCATACAAGTAAACTTCTGAGGAGGGCAGATTTCGCCAAGTTTCACAAGGGAGCCATGAGGACAATAGGCTAATCGGCATGTCTGTTCTCAACTTACGGATCTCAACTGCCGGTTGTCGTCATGTCCACATTCTGCTGCTCCTGCCTCTCTTCCCTGATTGGGCCGTTAAGAATTCAGCCGAGTGAATTCGTCGGACAGCAGAGGCTGGCAAGACGGACCTGCAGGATTTCCAAATCAGGCAGGTCTGTCTGCTCTGCAAGGCTAGATTGTAACAGCAAATATAGGTAGTTTTAAGAAACAGCAAGAAATTGTACAAAATATTTAAAGCCCATACCTATGATCCTTGATCCTGAGGAGCATAAAAAAACAATTGGAGAGATGGAAAAAGCTGCCTGATTTTGAGTGTATCCTTGATGAATCCATAAGCCTGTGGTATCTGCAGCCGTTAGCTGTGCTTGGATGTTGACCAGTTTTGAAATTATTTTGTTTCCTTATTATTACTCTGAAAATTAATGCCCATTTCTATTTCAGATACTTAACAGGATTGGCGTGCAAGAGGGGGATCTGCATCAGCCTACTTATGTTTACCCTGAAGAGGTTAAAATGCTTTTACGTATCATCTTCTCACAGAACATCTGTGACTATCCTGACCCCTGCCATGATCAGGTGACTATTTTACAAGCACCTTTCATTGTATGAAATCATTTCAGTTATGCATGTTTTATCTGCTAAGCCAAAGATGACCATATCCAACATGTGTAGAAAGTCCTTGTCCATGTGAAATAGAATCAGTTGGCTATTGTGCTAAAAACTGTGTCTCCATTTTACATGATTTTAATTGTTTTCATCTAAAAGAATTATTGTATGGCTTCCAAGTTAATGGGTTGATGTAATGAATTTAAAAACAAATTAAAAGTCTAAACAATTTCCAATCTTGACAATATAATACTTACTCAAGAAGTAATATGGGGTTTTTAATTTTCTGAAAAGTACCCACTCTGAAGATACAAGATTTTTGTGCAACAACACCAAAATGTATAATTCTTTTAAAATGTGCTAAATTCAACTATAAATGACGAAACAATTTTTCTTCAACCACTTTACAGACTAATTAGATACAGTAGTTCTTTTTACTTTTTAGAGAAAATTAATACAAAAGTAGTTACAATGTAAATCTACAGTTCCATACCCAAAAGGTAAGCTATTCATTCAGTGTGACATACTTATAAACACACAAAGAAAAAAAGATCATCGTACTCAGACACTTATATGTGTTATGAACATCCTCTGTTCAAGCCTTCTTTAAGTTTTTGGTTGTGTTGTTGTTGTTCCTGGTGTACTGATACACTACCGTGTTGGTATTGTTCCAGGTGGTATACATCACAGTGGATGATCTGCACTCTGTTCAAATCGCCTAAAGCCTCACTGTTTGCTGTTCTTTTTAGTTTATTGCTTATATATATATTTTACACATCAGCTGTTCTTGCTACGTTTATTCTACAAGCTGTTTTGGTAATGTAACCTGCACATTTTCATTAAGTCAGTATGAGACATTGCACGATGTTGGTGTTAGTCAGTAGTTAGTCTGAATAGTTCTTTGACTAATCAGCCTGCTGTTATTTTGAAAATTGATTTATTTTTTGTTATTATAAGTTCCTCACAGGGTAACAGAAATATGAATGTTTATCAGATGAATGTTTATGCTCATTATGTGTTATTTTTTTAGCTAACAGTCCCTGTTTTCAAATAGTTTGAAATTATTCACTTTCAACAGCATTAATAGCTTGCTCAATTCACATGTGTTTTTTCACTGCGGGAAGTTTGCCACCCAGGTTATCACAATTACTGTATGCAATAAAGGATTTTTGAACAGTGCTACAAAGGCCTGGGAGTCTCTTGGTTTGATTATTTTGGAAGAAAGAACGTGCAGGGCAGTGAAACACAGCATGGAAAAAAAAATGGGGAGTACATGTTTGGTGATGCACTTTAGTGCTTATTCAGGTTCAGTCAAGGCAAATACTGAAGCAGACAGGAGGCAGATGTTGGGCTAAGAAAGCTATAAGCTATGGAACCTAGTTCTCAGCAAATCAGCCATACCCTGAATAAATGCCTGAGCCTAAATTGACTGATTCAGCAATCTAGAAAAACTAGAATGTCTTTTTTTACTGCTCCTTGTATGACTTAATGGCAGCGTGGTGTTGAAGCTCATTATAAGTCATACCTGAGCTCACGTATACAACTTGTCTTCTTCAGAGGGATTTCAAATTTAAATTTAGCTCACTGAAATTATTTTTTAAACTTTAAGAACACGTTAAAATTGATGATCACTTTCATTAATAAATGGAATGCCTTGCACAAAATAATGATTGCGTAAGTGTTAGTACATTCATTTTTAGCAGTTTAAATGTTGGGCAACTCAACACCTAATTGGCTGAAAGAACAAGAGTTTTTTTAATTCATAATAACTTTCAGATCACTGAGACAGTTTACATAATTTTGAAGACTGCTGCAAAACTGTGGGCTAGAACTACTACCAATGGTTGTTACTTAAAACAGAACAAAGTTTCCTCCAACACTTTATTCTTTTTTTCCCAAACATTAGATTTTCCTTGAAGAATACCTTTAGCACTGTACCTGACATTTATCTGTCCTTTGATTATGATGTTAAACAGATTGGATTACGCTTCCTTTTTAACATTACTGTTTTAAAAGACAGGATTATGTCACATCTGAATAGAAAAGGGTTGTGGTTTAAAAGATGTGATGTTATTTTCTTGATCTAGCTTTCATATTGTTGATGTTTTTTTCAGGTAACTTTTAAGATGAAAACTATGATGTATGTGAGGCCTTAAACCAGGAAAGATCAAGATAGGTCCACCAGATTTTCTGCTGTTTTTAACTCAAATTCAGTAACAGGAAATAAAATTTGGCCTTCATTTTGGTGTGGGGAACAGTTCAATTATTTCAGGAAAAAAATCATAACCAACAATATAATATAATATAATATAATATAATATATATATATCTATATATCTATATATATATATATATCTATATATATATATATATATATATATATATATATATATATACATACATATATATATATATATATATATATACATATATATGTATATATGTATATATATATATATACACGTATATATACATATATAAATATATATGTATATATATATATGTATATATATATATATATATATATATATATATGTATATTTATGTATATATATATATATATATATATATATATATATATATATATATATATATATATATATATATATATATATATATATATCAGAAACAATCAAAACAAACATGGCAATAGGATACAAAATATTGGAAGACATAAATAATAAAGACAGATCAAACATGGTCTAGTAATTCTAAGTGTTAAACCAGATTTTACACTTAGAATTTAAGGGATTTGATGTTCATTACAGTGTTGTAGTCAAGTCACCAAAGCTCATGTCTGAGTCATCAATATTGAGTCAGAGCCAAGAGGCTAGATGCTCTTCAGCTCTCCACTTTTGCAAAGTCTGAGAAATGACATGCAAACTAAAAATGTCTTCATTAAAAAATAATAATATAGTTTTCTCTATTTCAGCAGAACTTCCTTAAATTGTCAGAGGACTGCAACTTTAAGCAACAAGAGTTGTGAGTTTGCTGTTCTTTTTCAAGAATGTATTAAGTTTAAATGTTTGAAAAATATTACATAAACTTAAAATAATTCCATGTTATTACTCACAACCAATCAGCCACCAACACCCCTGGAAACAAGACAGCCTCTAAGCCTTCTAAAAACCTACAGTAAAACAACTGCCACCTAGTAGAGCTGAGCTTACATGTTGCATTTCAAAACATTAGCTCTGAAAGCATGGAGCTGCTCATCCTTGCATGGTGAGGCCTCATCAAAATGCCTCTGCGATTAAATACCTTAATAGGAGCACTGCTAGCAGGAATCGGCACATGAAAGTGCATGCAGGTAAACTAAGACACATGCCCGCCATGGGCTGAAGACTGATATGAGGACCTTATACCAGAATAAATAATAAAAATATAAATAAAATCGAGTCCTCTCCCAAATCTGAATGCAGCCAGAGGTTGAGTCGGAGTCTAAATCCGAGTCATCAGCACATGAGTCCGAGTCGAGTCACGAGTCCAACGTATTAGGACTTGAGTAAGACTTAAGTCCAAGTCCTGGACTCAAGTCCTACAACACTGGTACATTATGCTTACAGTATCTCACAAAAGTGAGTATACCCCTCACATATCTGCTAATATTTTATTATGTCTTTTCTTGGGAATACAGTGGAGAAATGATGCTATGATACAATGTGGAGTAGTTAGTGCACAGCTTGTTTTGCAGTGTAAATTTACTGTCCCATACAACACACAGCCATTAACCCTTTAAAGGAAAAGTTCGGTTCCTGCAGCTTTTACATTGTTTATAGAATGAAGAACAACAATATACTCACCCAGAAGGCTTTCCTGATGCAAACGGTGCTTCGGGAGATATTTAGATCCAAAATCGAGCAGCGGACACCGATATAATGGTAGCCTGTAGGGCATAGATCGCCGCTCCTAAAAACTGCATTAATCGTCCAAAAACTCATGTTTTTCACCAATATTCCATCATGATTCGCGCCGAACGGACCGCCATTGCAGCCTGTGTCTCTCCACACAGCGCTGTGGGCTGAACTAACCTCTGAACTGAAGAGCTGTTTACATGCTCTTCGCGCATGCGATCTATGCCCTACAGGCTACCATTATATCGGTGTCCGCTGCTCGATTTTGGATCTAAATATCTCCCGAAGCACCGTTTGCATCAGGAAAGCCTTCTGGGTGAGTATATTGTTGTTCTTCATTCTATAAACAATGTAAAAGCTGCAGGAACCGAACTTTTCCTTTAATGCATGAAAACACAAAATTACAGCCAGAAAATTTGCTTTTCTTTTGGAGCTGAAATGTTTATTTCACGTTCTACTAAATTCCTAAAAAAAAAACAATATTTCCATAAAATTTAACATCTATATTTTTTTGTATCTCGTTTAATACATTAGGTGTTTTTGGCAACTAATAATCAAATTGAGGACACTTTTAACATTTTCTAAGTGTATTCAGATATTTCTTTGGTAATTTGTTGATCATATTGATTAGAAAGAGGTATCAGAAAAGTATGTATCAAATATGATACAACAGGTGTTAGAGGGTTAATGTCTAAACTGCTGGGAACAAAAATGAGTGTTGGACACTTTCACATAATAGACTATGTGAAAGTGTCCAAATTGGGCCCAAAGTGTCAACATTTTGTGTGGCTACCATTATTTTTCAGCACTTCCTTAACACTCTTGAGAATGGAGTTCTCTGGAGCTTCAACTTTCAGGATGCAAAGCGACAAGGTAATGTATCTCTTTCTAGTTACATAGCATTGGTTTTTGATGTGTGACAACAAGCAATTTTGGAAAACTTAGTATTGTACTTTTGTAGCCGGCTATATATCGCTACTTACAGCCCGGTGCTCTAAGACGTATCTGAATAATATAAATTTGCTCTAGTTTTGTTTTGTTCCCAAGTTGAGTATCCAGGCCTGTCCAGCCCTGTCCGACCCGACTGCAAAGCTAAGGAATAGCATTTATAGATAACCTATTTTGATGCTATAAAACTCATTTTAAAGTGTGTATTTTGATCAGGCATATATCTAAAAGTGAGACTTTTTTGTAATTACTTAGAAACTCCTCACAGTCTTTAAGTTTATCTTCGTCTCATTAGACCACAGGACATTGTTCCAGTATCTATATCCTTAGTCTGCTTGTCTTCTGTGAAGTGTTTGCGGACTTTCTTCAGAATAATTTTTAGAAGAGACTGTAGTGTCTCAGACACATTCTGTCAAGACTGTGTATGAGCTGATAGAAAAATTACTCCCTCATAGCGGAGCAAAACAAAACCAAAGGATATCCGAAATATTAGATTCTAATATGCTGGCTTTTTCCAAAAGAGGGAAAAAAGGTATATTCCTCTTTATGCTCCATAATCCCAATAAAGGAAAAAAGAAATAATCAATATCATGATCTTTATCCCCAAAGTAAGGAAAAAAGTTATATTCCAATTTTAAGTTCCAGGTCCCCAAAAAAATCACAAAATGCAGAAGAATCTCAAAAGAATCTTTTACAAACTTGTGGGTTGAGTTGAAGCGTTTTACCAAACATCCCAAAAACACAGAGCTGCGATACATCACTCTGGATGTACCATCCTAACCTGACATGCCAGATGGACAGTTTCATGTTGGAAATACACTATATTACCAAAAGTATTTGTTCACCTGCTGTGACTCACATGTGAACTCAAAAGATAAGTTCGGTTTCTGCAGCTTTCACATTATTTATAGAATGATGTAGGACAATATACTCACCCAGAAGGCTTTCCTGACCCAAACAGTGCCTCGGGAGATATTTAGATCCAAAATCGAGCGGCGGTCATCTGTATAATGGTAGCACACGGGGCATGTATTGTATGTATATATAAACTGCATTAATCGTCCAAAAACTCTTTAGTTTCACCAATATTTCATCATGGTCCGCTCGGGCTACTCCTCCATTACAGTCTGTGTCACCCCAGACATGATTTTGTAACCATGCCGACCTCTGAACTGAAAGAGAAGAACGCTTGCTCCGCGCATGCGCAGTATGGCTCATTGTTTCAGGGGAAGACAGCCGGCTAAACAACGACTTTCTTCTTCCAGTTTTGTGCAAAATGGACGAATATCTATCAGATGAAGATGTTGTGGAGGAGAAATTTGAATATGATGGGTATCCTTACAGTTTCGAGCCAGAGTTTACAGATGAGGAGCTCATCGAAAGGAGGACGCGGAGGCAGCACTCCAGAGAGTACTACGCATGCGCAGAGGCAAACGGTCTTCTTCAGTTCAGAGGTCAGCACAGTTACAAAATCATGTCTGGAGTGACACAGACTGTGATGGAGGAGGAGCGTGAGCGGACCATGATGAAATATTGGTGAAACAAATGAGTTTTGGACGATTAATGCAGTTAATCCTTTCCTCTGGGAAGGAGCCCTGCAAAAATGTTTTCATGGGCAGAACCTTCAAAAACAATAGCAGCTTGTGATTGAATGATTGTTTGGCTTATTACACTCATCACAGACCAATCCATATCAAGCAGACCTGCAATGACGTAGCATATGTAGTGGCTAAACATAGTGGCTAACGGCTAAATGTAGCGGCTAACAGCTAAAAGTAACAGCAAATGGCCGTTAACTGTTGTATGCCCTTGTTAGCCGTTAGCTGCTCCAGCTAACGGACATTAGCCGATAGCTTAACTACCTTAAGACTAATGTTTCACATTAAATTCTACCACGCAGATGTATCATTTAACACTAATATGAGACATAAACCTCGTCAAAGACAATACCTACGAAGTAAACTTATAAGGAGAGCATATTTCACCAAGTATAACTGAGTAACCATGATGACCACAGGCTAACCATTAGCCGCCATTACTTGTACAGCAGGAAGTGACTTCACTTTCCTGTCAAGTCACTTCCTGTTGTCGTCACAGCTCCCGCTGATCCAGCCTCTCTTCCTGAATTGGGCCGTTAAGCATTTAGCTGAGTGAAACCATTGGACAATGGAGGCTGGCAAGACGGAGATGCATGATTTCAGAATCAGGCAGGTTTGTCTGCTCTGCATGGCTAGTACTATCCCCTCTTACTGCTGCTCCAGCCCCTTGTATACTTGGACCTAATTATGTGAATTTCCTTTTCCTAGGATGTCATACAAATCCAATGATGACCAGAGTTTCTTCCTTTTATGGATATGGCATCTTTCCCTTCCCAATCTCTCAAGATGGTGTCTGCTGGTTCAGTCCATTGCTTCTAAATGGCTTCTCTTTGAGCTCTCCAAATATGGGCTTTCCCTTTCTGATTTTCTCAAAATAGCGTCTGCTGGTTTTGTTTGCTACTTTGATATGACATCTCTGTAAGCTTTCCAAAATGGGGCTCTCCTCTTATAGGCCTCTTTCTCAGACCTGTTAGATTCACCTAGTCTTTGAATAAACATTATTAGACCTGTCTTTCAGCCCAATGAAAGGGAAAAACTATGTTTTAAGAACACTTTATACAAAACCCAAAACCAGTGAAGTTGGCACATTGTGTAAATCGTAAATAAAAACAGAATACAATGATTTGCAAATCCTTTTCAACCTATATTCAATTGAATACACAGCAAAGACAAGATACTTAGCGTCCGAACTGGTAAACTTTGTTATTTTTCACAAATATTAGCTCATTTGGAATTTGATGCCTGCAACATGTTTCAAAACAGCTGGCACAAGTGGCAAAAAAGACTGAGAAATTTGAGGAATGCGTATCAAACATTTATTTGGAACATCCCACAGGTGAACAGGCTAATTGGGAACAGGTGGGTGCCATGATTGGGTATAAAAGCAGCTTTCCTGAAATGCTCAGTCATTCACAAACAAGGATGGGGCGAGGGTCACCACTTTGTGAACAAATATGTGAGCAAATTATCGAACAGTTTAAGAAAAACATTTCTCATCAAGCTATTGCAAGGAATTTAGGGATTTCATCATCTACGGTTCGTAATATCATCAAAAGGTTTAGAGAATCTGGAGAAATTACTGCATGTAAGCGGCAAGGCTGAAAACCAACATTGAATGCCTGTGACCATCAATCCCTCAGGTGGTACTACATCAAAAACCGACATCACTGTGTAAAGGATATCACCACATGGACTCTGAAACACTTCAGAAAACCACTGTCAGTAACTACAGTTCGTCGCTACATCTGTAAGTGCAAGTTAAAACTCTACTATGCAAAGCCAAAGCCATTTATCAACAGCACCCAGAAACGCCGTCGGCTTCGCTGGGCCCGAGCTCATCTAAGATGAACTGATGCAAAGTGGAAAAGTGTTCTGACAAGTCCACATTTCAAATGTTTTTGGAACTGGGGTTGTCGTGTCCTCCGGACCAAAGAGGAAAAGAGCCAGCCGCACTGTTATAGGCGCTAAGTTCAAAAGCCAGCATCTGTGATGGTATGGGAGTGTATTAGTGCCCAAGGCATGGGTATCTTACACATCTGTGAAGGAACCATTAATACTGAAAGGTACATAAAGGTTTTGGAGGAACATATGTTGCCATCCAAGCAACGTCTTTTTCATGGACGCTTATTTCAGCAAGACAATGCCAAGCCACATTCTGCACATGTTACAGTGTGTTTCTGCCATTAAATTCTAATTTGATGATTATTTGCAAAAGAAAATAAAGTTTCTCAGTTCAAACATTAAACATCTTGTCTTTCAGTTGTTTTGGGTTTTGTATATATATATGTGTATATATATATATATATATATATATATATATATATATATATATATATATATATATATATATATATATATATATATACATATAGATATACATATTTATATATATATATATTTATATATTTATACAGTACAGGCCAAAAGTTTGGACACGCCTTCTCATTCAATGTGCTTTCCTTATTTTCATCACTATTTACATTGCAGATTCTCACTGAAGGTATCAAAACTATGAATGAACATGTGTGGAATTATGTACTTAACAAAAAAGTGTGAAATAAATGAAAACATGTCTTATATTCTATTTTGAGTAACCACCCTTTGCGCTGATTACTGCTTTGCAGACTTTTGTCATTCTCTTTATGAGCTTCAACAGGTAGTCACCTGAAACGGTTTTCACTTCTCAGGTGTGCCTTGCTAGGGTTAATTAATATTATGGCAAAAACCAATCAGCTAAGTTAAGAGAAACAAGTGGCCATCATTACTTTAAGAAATGAAGGTCAGTCAATCCGAAAAATTGCAGAAACTTTGAATGTGTCCCCAAGGGCTGTCGCAAAAACCATCAAGGGCTACAACGAAACTGGCTCACATGAGGACCGCTCGAGGAAAGTAAGACCAAGAGTCACCTCTGCTGCTGAGAAAGAGTTCATCTGAGTCACCAGCCTCAGAAATCGCAAGTTAACAGTAGCTCAGATTAGAGTCCAGATGAATACCACACAGAGCCCCAGCAGCAGACACATCTCTACAACAACTGTTAAGAGGAGACTGCGTGAATCAGGCCTTCATGGTCAAATAGTTGCTAGGAAACCACTGCTGAGGAGAGGCAACAAACATGAGAGATTTGTTTGGGTCAAGAAACACAAGGAATGGACATTAGACCAGTGGAAACCTGTGCTTTGGTCTGATGAGTCCAAATTTGAGATCTTTGGTTCCAACCGCCATCTATTTGTGCCATGCAGAAAAAGTGAGCAGATGGATTTTGCATGCCTGGTTCCCATTGTGAAGCATGGAATCTATTGTGTGATGGTGTGGGGCTGCTTTGCTGGTGACACTGTTGGGGATTTATTCAAAATTGAAGGCATACTGAACCAGCATGGCTTCGACAGCAGCCTGCAGCGACATGCTATCCCATCTGGTTTGCATTTAGTAGGACATCATTTATTTTTCAACAGGACAATGACCCCAAACACACCTCCAGGCTGTGTGAGGGCTATATGACCAAGAAGGAGTGTGATAGAGTGCTACTCCAGATGACTGGCTTCCACAGTCACCAGACCTGAGCCCAATCGAGATGGTTTGGGGTGAGCTGGACTGCAAAGTGAAGGCAAAAGGGCCAACAAGTACTCAGCATCTCTGGGAACTCCTTTAAGACTGTTGGAAACCATTTCAGGTGGCTACCTGTTGAAGCTCATCAAAAGAATGCCAAGAGTGTGCAAAGCAGTAATCAGAACAAAGGGTGGATACTTTGAAGAAAGTAGAATATGACATGTTTTCATTTGTGTTCATTCATAGTTTGGATACCTTCAGTGAGAATCTACAATGTAAATAGTGAGGCAACACACAGTATATGCCATTCAAAATTATAATTTATTAAATGAAAATACCAAAAATAAACCATCAGTTTATTTTTGGTATACAGCCCCTCCCAGCTCCACCCTCCACCATCTCCCTGAGGCCGGAACAGAGAGCAGAGTGAGACATATGCAAGGGGAGATCTTTCTCTAGGACCTAGGACCTAGGAGGAGGAGCAGGAGGGGTTGTCACACCCCCACCCTTAAGAATGGGGTTCACACCAAGAACCCCAAAACACCACAGCCAACCAATAAATACAAACTACCACAATACAAAATATTTTACTTCACCATTCTAGTGAACAATCAAATATGAAAATGTAAACAATACAAAGTGGGCTAAATTTTGCTACATGGTTCTAGTGCATAATCAATCTAGTGTAAAGATATTAACATAAGTGATTCTGCACCTGCAGACGGTTCCCTCTCTCGAACACAACTCAGCACCACCAACTCAGCAACCTTGGTACCTAGGAAGCACTTTAAGAGAGGGACACCCAGCATGGACAGGGAGTGACACTACAGGGAGAACAACATCTAAACAGACACAGCACGAGACATGGCTTCAGCCATTGTATTTTCAACCCCCTTTACATGCCTAATATCTACAGTCATGGAAAAAATTATTAGACCACCCTTGTTTTCTTCAATTTCTTGTTAATTTTAATGCCTGGCTCAACTAAAGGTACATTTGTTTGGACAATTATAATGATAACAACAAAAATAGCTCATGAGAGTTTAATTTAAGAACTAAGAACTATTCATTTTCCATGGTTTTCTTGATAATAACCAAAATTACTTAAATTCTTACATCAATAGCTATGGCATTGTACCGCCAAAAACACTACTTTTAAGCATTCCATCTTTTCTTTTCTGTTTGCTTTAAACACATGATACACACAAGAGTTAATACTTGATTGCATAACCATTGTTTTTGATGACTGCAGCCATGCGTCTTGGCATGCTCTCCACCAGCTTCTGACATTGTTCTGCTGTCACAGCAGCCCATTCCTGTTGGACAAATTCAAACAAATTTTCTTTGTTTTTGGGCTTGTGGTTCTCCATTTTGAGTTTGATGATTTTCCACAGGTTTTCAATTGGATTAAGATCTGGTGATTGAGCAGGCCAAGGCATGGTGCGTAATGTTGTGGTTCTCCATCCAGGTTTTAACTGACCTTGGTGGCAAGGGGCATTGTCTTGTTGGAAAATCCAGTCATTCGAGGCAGGAAAGAGTTTTCCAGCTGATGGAAGAAGACTGTTTTCAAGGGTAGTCCTGTACATGACCTGGTTCATTCGCCTTCACACAATTGCATTTGCCCTGTTCCACTCAGACTGAAACAACCCCAGATCATGACTGATCCACCCCCATGTTTTACTGTAGGGCAAGACAGTCTGGGTTGTAAGCTTCTCCAGGCTTCCTCCTAACCAGTAAGTTGGCTGGAGGGCATCAATTCAAAATTGATTCATCACTGAAGAGAACCTTAGCCCAATCATCAACAGTCCAATCCTTGTGGTCTCGAGCAAAGAGTAACCGGCCTTCCTCTGCCTTTCATTGATGAAGGGCTTTATGCGTGCTCTGTGTGACTTCAAACCAGCTTCAACAAGTCGGTTTCGAACTGTCCTTGCTGAACAAGTCACATTTCTGACAGTGCCCACTCATTTTTAAGGTCCCTGAGGTCTGACGACGATTCCTGACACAGGAACGGATGAGTGCACGGTCATCTCGTGGGGTAGAAAGACGCTTCTGCCACGGCCAGGTAGCAATTTGGTAGTGCCATGTTCAGCTTGTTTTTTTTGTTGTAATGAACGGCTGTCTTGGAGATCTTCAGTTTTTTCGCTACCTGTCTCTCACTCATGCCAATTTCCAGCAGTGCCAAGATGGCTGCCTTTGTGGCTTCACATAATTCTTTTGTTTTAGGCATTATGTGAGAGCTGACAACTTCTGAGTTGTGCTACGGCTTGAATGTAAGCAGGAAACCACTCTAGGCCTTTGCATGTGCAGTGCTGCTTGTGACATGAAATGGCCTCTTATATACCCTGGGAATCAATTAAGCTTAAGAATGTCAAATAGGACATAAAGTATTATGTGACCAGCTGCATTTTTTGTTGTGTTCATTGTATTATACGTTTAGTGGTACCAGATATTAGAATGAACAAGAAATTGAAGAAAACAAGGGTGGTCTAATAATTTTTTCCATGACTGTAAATTAAATGGCTGGAGAAAAAGACACCAGTGCATAAGCTGCTGATTTGGGTTTTGAAGAGAATGGAGAAAAGTGAGGGGATTGTGGTCAGTGTACACCACTAATGTGGACACTCCTCCACCTACATAAACCTCAAAATGCTTCAGTGCCAGAATCCGAGCCAGAGCTTCTTTTTCAATGATGGAATAGTTCAACTGGTGTGAATTGAACTTTTTAGAGAAGTAACTTACTGGACAGTCAACACCCTCGTCATTTGCTTGCATGAGGACAGCACCAGCACCAACCTTGCTAGCATCCACATACAGCATAAATGGCCGGTCCATCTGTGGAGCAACTAAGACAGGGGCAGAGCACAACAAAGACTTGATGGATTCAAAAGCATTTTGACAAACAGGAAACCAATCAAATTTCACTTTAGAGCTGAGAAGAGATGTAAGTGGAGCAACCACTGTGGAGAAACCCTTGCAAAACCCATGATAGTAACCCACCATACCAAGGAAGCGAGCAAGCTCCTTCTTGGTTGTTGGAACTGGAAACTGATCAACAGCCAGCACCTTCGCTCTCACAGGACGTACTAGACCTTGGCCTACCACTTTACCTACACTGTAAAAAAAATTGTAAATTTACAGGCGATGTTCTGTAATTTTTTACAGATTTTTCCTGTATTTCGATAAAACGATGAAATGCTAGTAGATTTACAGTAATTCTCTGTGATTTCACGTTTCATGTTTAAAATTACAGTTAGTTAACCGTAATTTTGGTTTACATTAATATACTGTTTTTTTATGACAACTTAATGTTTTTTTTACATCTTTAATTGTAATTTTTCATACCATTTTCTGTATTTTTTACAGGTTTATTACCGTTTTCCATAAGACAATGCAATACCTGTAAATTGACAGATATTAGCATTAATCAAAAGACTAACCTTCAGAATTACAAGACATTAGCCATAAAATATTGCATCAGTATTATTCTGTCTTTTTAAAGGTAATTTAACAAGTTTCTTTCATAATAACTTTTCTTTTGTACATAAAATGTGATGTAATTTTACATATCTTTCCTGTTAATGAAGAAATGTACATTAAATTTCAGAAATATTTAGTCTGTTCCCATACCATTGCAGGTCATTAAGTATGCATTGCAATGGTTATTTCTTTTTTTAAAATAAATAAGTATTTTACAGACAAAAAGAAATTTACTGAACATTACTTTATTGAAGACAGTTTAAAATATCTATCTATCTATCTATCTATCTATCTATCTATCTATCTATCTATCTATCTATCTATCTATCTATCTATCTATCTGTATATATATATATATATAAATATGTATATATATATATATATATATATATATATATATATATATATATATATATATATATATATATATATATATATATATATATATATATATATATATGTGTATATGTATATATATATACATATATATATATGTGTGTGTGTGTGTGTGTGTGTGTGTGTGTGTGTGTGTACGTATGTACGTAAGTTCATTATTTGCTTCCTTCAATTCATGCAATCAGACTACATTCAAATTTTAAAGTTTGCGCCTTTTTCCAATTTGCTTTGTCCCGCCCATAACGACTGACCGGTTGAATAAACCAATAAGTGGCCAGTAAATGGGTTGGGATCAGTGTCCGTCCAATCAGATTCGCTGCAGGTTATGAGTCATCAGGTTCACCGGGGGTCATGAGTCATGTAGCAGACTCGCTGCTTGGACGTTTGAGCTGAGACTACGGCTGGTCTGAGCAGACGATGGAGACTTCTGCCACTGAGAGACGTGAGGCGGCGGAACGGCCGGGCAGCTGACAGAGCTGTCAGAGTGTGGAGCGAGCTGTCAGGACTACGCGCGAAGTTTAAATCCAAATCTAATGGTAAAAAACAAAGGTTTGAATGCGAAAGAGGAACGAAAATCAACTAATGGTACAGTAAAGAACGGGTTGATCCCACATCGGAGGAGAGACATTTCTCTGGGAGAAATGAGGAAGTCCCGAGCTGCAGAGAGAGCTACGGCGGGTAGGCACGGCCATGCAGTGAATGGGCCAGAGTGGGGGAATTCAGAGGAGTGGGACAGTGAGGATAGCATGGATGTGAGTCAGGGAAAAGAAAGAACTAAACGTGGCAATAACTCGAGCGAGGAAGGTACATCCAAATATCGGAGAGTGGTATCTAACGCTGAGAGAGGCAGTGGAGAAGCGAGGAGTGAGGGCAGTGAAATGAAGGTAATTCTACGATTTAATGAGAGTGGATTGCAGAGTATGAATCCGATGAAATTAACAACAATATTGAGGAACCAGATTGGCGAAATTAAAATGGCCAAAGTGTTGAGAGATGGTAACTTGATGGTTATCTGTGGTAACATGGAACAGAGAGATCGGGCGTGCAGAATGAGGGAGTTAGGTAGATACAAAGTGGAGAGTGTGAGTTGTGTGGAGAAAGGGAACAAATGGATGAAGGGAGTGATCTGGGGAGTTCCAGTGGAGGTGTCAATGGATGAATAAAGGCGAATTTGAGAGGAGGAAAGTTGAGAGGTGCCCAAAGGATTCAGACCTTTAAAAAAGGGGGAGGAAAAGGGACAGTGAAGGCATAGTCCTAGAATTTGAGGAAGAGATTTTGCCTCAGAAAGTGGTGTTAGGCTTCCTCACATACCCAGTGAGAGAGTTTGTTCCAAAACCTCTCAGATGTTACAACTGCCAGAGATTTGGTCATACTGCCCATGCATGTAAAGAAAAAAAAAAGGTGTGCTAGATGTGGAGGGGATCATGAATATGGAAAATGTGGAAGAGATAAAGAACCAAAATGTTGTAACTGTGGAGGTAGTCACAGCGTAGCGTATGGGGGATGTGAGGTGATGAAAAGAGAGGTGGAGATTCAACAGACCAGAGTACAAAACAAGGTTTCATATGCTGAGGCAGTGAGGACAGTAAATCAAAGGTGAGCAAGAAAACCAGAAGAGACTCAAGTCAAACAACAAAGAAGAGAGCAAGACCAAGCAAAAGATGGAAAGGTGTTGATTGATTTAAAGAAATTAGTAACTTTTATTGCAGGAGTTATTAATGCAACGATGGAAACAAAATCAAAAACAGAAAGAATACAAATTATAGTGAAAGCAGCTGCAAACCATCTTGATATCAAGGAATTAACATGGGAGGAGGTGCGAAGTGACCTTTGCTCCCAGGCCAGCCAAGAAACAGCTTTGGTTGGTCAGGCATAAATGGTTTTATTCTTACAGTGGAATGCTCGAAGTTTGATAGCGAATGGACAAGAATTTAAAAAATTCATTGAAACTATCCCAAATACTCCCGATATTATTTGTATACAAGAAACATGGTTAAAACCACATCTAAACTACAGAATCAATAATTACACATCAATTAGGTTGGATAGAGAGGAGGGGGTAGGAGGAGGTTGTGCTACATTTATTAAGAAAGATATTCCTTTTAGTATTGTTAGTAAAGGAAAGGAGGATGAGTATATTGCAATAGAAATATGGACAAACTTCAGACAATTTACTGTTATTAATTACTACAATCCATGTAGGAAAATAGAAATGAATAAGTTAAGGAGAATTCAAGAGCAAACTAAGGGTCACGTTATTTGGTGTGGGGATTTTAATTCACATAGCACCTTGTGGGGAGGAGGAAAGACTGATTCAAATGGTGAGGTATTAGAACAGCTACTTGAAGAGTCCAATTTGGTGTGTTTAAATGATGGAAGGGGAACAAGAATTGATGTAAATACAGGTAAAAGTTCAGCACTAGATTTAACACTGGTTTCACAAGGGGTGGCGGGGATGTGTGAGTGGGAATTATGGGAAGAATCAACAGTTGTGAGCGATCACTATCCAATTCTATGTTCAATTCTTATGGATAAAAGAAGTACAGAAGACAGAGAAGCAAGGTGGATATTTAGCAAAGCTAAATGGGATAAGTTTGAATATGTATGTGAACAGGAAAGTAACTCACTAGATTTAAGTAAAGATATTGAAGATGTTGACAAAAAATGCAGAGAGATTATAATTAAAGCAGCAATAACATCAATACCAAGAAGCAAAGGAAACATGAAGAGGGCAACAGTCCCATGGTGGACAGAGGAGTGCAGTAAAGCTATTAAGGTAAGAAATGAAGCATTTAAAATTCTTAAAAGAAATCATAATATGGAGAAATTAATTGAATATAAAAAAGCTCAGGCACAAGCGAGGAAAATTATCAAACAAGCTAAGAGGGAAAGCTGGAGGAAATTTTGTAATAAAATAGGTCGTACGACTCCTATAAGTAGTGTTTGGGGAATGATTAAAAGGATGAGGGGCATTAGGAAAGAATGGCAATATCCAGTGTTAAAAGTTGGTGAAGAAACAGCAGTGACAAATGAGGACAAGGCTGAAATTTTGGTAAAATCATTTACTAAAATCCATAGTACTAATAATTTAACAGAAGATGGGAAAAGGGGGAGAGAAGAAACAAAAAAAGCATATCCTGGAATTTAAAGGAAAAGTGAGTGCACATGTAGTGTGATGGATGCTCCTTTCACAATACAAGAAATGAAGAGGGCATTAGCAAGAACGGGATTAACAGCTCCGGGAAAAGATCAGATTTGTTATGAAATGTTAAAACATTTAGGAATTCAGATGGGAAATAAGATATTAGGTATGTATAATAAAATATGGGAAGAAGGTAGATTGCCAATAAGTTGGAAAGAGGCAGTGATTGTACCGATAGTAAAACCAGGGAAGGACCCTTCCAACCCTAATAACTATAGACCAATTGCTCTTACTTCACATGTGTGTAAAGTCATGGAAAGGATGATTACTAACAGGTTGACTTTTTATATTGAAAGTAAAGGTTTAGTATCTCCTTACCAGAGTGGATTCAGGAAAGGGAGGGGAACTATGGATCCAGTAATCTGTTTAGAAACAGAGATAAGGAAAGCACAAGTTAATAAGGAATATGTTTTGGCTGTATTTTTTGATATAGAAAAAGCATACGACATGGTATGGAAAGAAGGATTAATGATTAAGATAAGAAAACTTGGAATTAATGGAAGAACTTTTAATTGGATTAAAGATTTTTTATTTAATAGATATATACAAGTAAAAGTTGGAGCTAGGCTTTCCACTAAACATCAGGTGGATAATGGAGTGCCCCAGGGAAGTGTAATTAGCCCAATATTATTCTCTATTATGATTAATGATGTTTTTGATGATGTGAATTATGATATTGGAAGATCATTATTTGCTGATGATGGGGCATTGTGGAAAAGAGGGAAAAATCTTAAATTTATCCAAGAAAGGATTCAAGAATTAGTTGGAAAGGTGGAGAAATGGTCATATGCATGGGGAGTCAAGTTTTCTGTGGAAAAAACAAATACATTGATCTTTACCAGAAAGAAATCAAGAGAAGCAGTTGATATAAAGATGTATGGTAAGAAACTAGAGCAGGTAAATATCTTTCGTTTTCTTGGTATTCTATTTGATTCAAAGTTAACCTGGAATGAACATATTTATAAAGTAGAAAAGAAGTGTAAAATGGTATTGAATGTTATGAGATGTCTGGCAGGATCTGAATGGGGAGCTAGTCGATGTGCTTTGAAGAACATTTATATTTCCCTGATTAGATCAGTGATTGATTATGGATGTATTGTGTATGGTTCAGCATCTAAATCATTGTTTAAAAAGTTAGAGGTTATTCAAAATCAGGCGCTGAGGATATGTTGCGGGGCAATCAAGACTTCTCCAGCTGCCGCAGTTCAAGTGGAAATGGGTGAGCCACCATTGAATTTAAGATTCAGACAAATAATGTTGAATTATTATTCTCATTTGCAAGGTCACATGGAAAACCACCCTGCTGTAGTAGCTCTGAGACCATGCTGGGAGAGTGGAAGAGCAAAGAAAGAGTGCTACGCTTGGACTGTGAGCAGTCTGGCAGTGGAATTGGGAATTCATAGGACAAGCTTTTGTCCCACAGTACCTTTCCCTGTGACACCCCTATGGCTTTTACCTCCTGTTATTATAGATACTTTTATACATGAAGAGATGGGAAGGAGAAAAGGGAAAGGAAACTGGGCAGAGATAGTGGAAAAAAGATTACAAAATTCACATGAATCATTTATTGCAGTATATACAGATGGACCAAAGGAACCTAAGAAGGGAAGTACTGGATTTGCTTTTGTTATACCATGTATAAATATACATGTTAAGAAGCGTACAACTGATCATTTATCAGTATATACAGTTGAGATGCTGGCTATTGCAATGGCACTGCAGTGGGAAGAGCATAATAAACTTAAAAAGATCATCATATGTTCAGACTCATTATCAGCCCTAGAATCACTTCAGTCCATGTCATCTCACTGCAGACCAGATATTCTATATGAAATTCATGAAACTTTATTCAGACTACACCATCAAGAGGCAACAGTAAAGCACATAGAGGTATTGAGGGTAATGAAATTGCAGTTAGCATTGACTACCTTAGCATTGGCATGGTAAGGTAGTCTGCTCACTGCTGTTGCTAATTTCGAGCTCAAGCCACACACAGTTCATGGTGTCTGTGTGAATAACCAAGAGCTGATAGGAATAAAAACGCCCTGAGTGTGTGTTTCTGGGCTTGAACTGATACTCAGCTCGATCCTCCATTCTGAGTGGATGATCAAAGAGCTGTGAGCAAATGGTTGCTGCTAAATGATGGAAATGCCTGGTGAATGTGAATTAATTCATTTATACTTAAATGTTACACTGAGGTAATGAAATGTGGGTTTTCAGGTTACCATATGAAGTTTTGTTGCCTAATTGTTTAATCTTAATTAAACTGATGTCATTTTTCACCTTACTGTGTAAACTTCAAATGCTGAACCATTGAACTCAGAAGCTCTTTTTAGAGAAGCTCGTCTTTTTGTACTTTAATTTTACTGTGCAATATGTATTTTATATTGTAACATTTCATATGTCTAAAAGTCTTTTAGCTCAAATTCAGCTCACAATGTCTTTGTGTTTCCTTCTGTTGCCAAAGTTGACTGTGGTTTACTGGAGTGGAATTGCTGCCTTATTTCCATGGAGGCCGTAAGTACAAATTTTGTTTTTCCTGCTGGTAAAACTAAATAGATTGGAGCTTGCTGTTACAGCCTGTGTTGATGAACATACTTCCTACCTGTCTCAGTGAAGATGCACTGACTGTCTTTGCCACCAGAGATGAAGCTGCTACGATGACTAGAAAGATACATTATGTTTTAGAAGTACATGATTTGTGGTACGTGTTAATTTGTTAGTTTTTATTAGCTTTGGACACAGCCAGACTAACTGTTTTCTCCTGTTTCCCCATGTGTGTGAGAGCCACTTGTATTGATGTCATACCTGTAAAAAGGAGACCTCGACCTGGAGAAGGTAAGACTGATTTGAGTCCTCTGTAAAACTTACTATATAACTGCATGAATGTATTTTGAAAAGAGAATCATTATTCAGATTCATAATATTTATTGTACCTTTGGGTAAATTCAGTTTACAGTGAGTAAGGTCCCTCGTATTGTAGACACACAGAACAACACAAGACAGGACAAAGTGACAACAGAATGATTTTGATATTTTCAATTGAGCAAATCTTACTTTTCAGAATATAATGTCCTGCAAATAACTTAATTTTAAAAAACTATCACTGGAGCACAGAAGCGTATTACTGCCACCCTATATAACTAAAAATGGATTAGTAACACGTTATAACGTGTCATGTTTATTGTCAGAACAATATATTTTCACGTTATAACGTGTCATGTTTATTGTCAGAACAATATATTTTCACGTTATAACATGTCATGTTTATTGTCAGAACAATGTATTTTCACGTTATAACGTGATAATCTTTTTTGTAAGAACGTGAAATGTTTCATGTTATAACGCGATCGTTTGTTATACTGTAAAAACGTGATAATTTATATTGTTAAAACGTGATAATGTTATTATAATGTCATAATTATATTGTATTAAAGGATTTTTACAATATAATAATCATGTTTATACAATATTATCACGTTTGTACAATATAATTATCACATTATTACAATAAAATTATCACGTTTTTACAATATAACAAACTATCACGTTATAACGTGAAATGTTTCACATTCTTACAATAAAGATTATCACGTTATAAAAAATATATATGAAAATATATTGTTCTAATAATAAACATAACATGTTATAACGTATTACTGATCAATTTTTATTTATATAGGGTGGCAGTAATATGCTTCCATACTGGAGCCTCAACTGAGTTCAACAGAACTCATAAACAGGGTTGTGTCTAGGCACAGATCTAGGCAAGGGCTGCAAACAAAGTTAAACATATGTTTGTTGCTGATTACAGCCTGGAGTGGCAATGAGGTCTTAAAATTTTGAGGTCTTTTAAAAAGTCTTGAAGGTTTTGAACTTCAGGATGTCTGCATATACTCTGGTAATATCTGATAAGAAAAAGCAACTTGAAGTAGAAATGATAATTTTAGTTATCATGAATGTTTGTCTGTTAAATGCCAAAAGGTTTACATGGATTATTTAACCACTGCCTGTTTTCTCCATAGATGGACAATCGGAGTTATTCAAGGAGGCCCAAGCAGCAAGTGAACGGACAGTTTTTCACACACAGTATATATTCTGTATCCTGACATAATTTCTATATTTGTTACATTTGCAAGAAATAGTTACAAAGTTTAATGGCCATGGTTTTAGTTCAAATGTTGGTAAATGTCTTCATAAGCTGCTCCTGTGCTCAAATTACCCCAAATACTCTCGTTGCAGATAACAGGCAATAAGTAGATTCTCATTTAACAAAACCCATGTCAGATTTTATTTCTCCACAGGGAAACGTTGCTTTTTCACTCTGTTGAAAAAAAAAATCCTTACATACACAACGTTTACTTTCCTTACAACAGATGTAGACATCCACGTTTGTATTATTTACATTCAGTTGATGATGATCTTCCACACAGCTTTACCCACCAGACATTTAGCTCTCTTTAGATTTAGTTTAGAAAATGGGATGTCAAGTGAAGTCAAAACATCTCAAATGCCCCCTGTCGTCTTGCTGTAGTATGAAACATAAAGCCCCCCTCTCCATGTTGTCTGGTTAAACATGGGCCAAACTCCAAAAAATTCATAGTACACAAAAATTCTTTAAACATTTTAAAGATGGTTTCTGTCATTATAGGATTTCTTATGGTGTTACTCATAGATGAAAATAGTTTTGAGTGCTTGTTTTTGCATGATTTTGGGACCTAATGCCATATACTGAGAATTTTTTTAATCTTTCAAATTTGGCAGAGTGGACAATGACAATTTTTTCTGTGGTATGATGAAGTTAAAATACATTTATTTTTTCTTTACACAGACTTTAATGTATATGGAGGTCTAGTCACTGTGTCTTAGTTGTAAAGCACAGGAGCAACTGCTGAAGAAGCAGCTCAATAATTTGGACATTATGTACAATAAAACACAACAGTTATCAGTATCACTTTAAAGGATACAAGTGGTGTAGGGTTAACTTATTGTCAAAAGGACCTGTGAAAAAACGTCTGCAATTCCTTTCTGTCAATAACCATGGACCATCTATCCAACACCAGAAACATTCATGTTTATGTACCATACCATGTATATCATATTATTTACTTCATGCTGTTCAAAAATGAAACAAGTCTCATATTTGCAATTTTTCTTTGATCTCAATAGTTTTATTTATTTATTTATCTATTTATATTTTTCAAACAATCTTGTACAAGTTAACTGACTGATTACAGTATGATTATCTTGGTAATGTCATGTTTTGAAAAAGATTCTTAGATTGTTTCTTATGTTGATGTTGATGCAGAATAGGAGAGGGCTTTCCAGTGTCACTAGACAGTCAGAGCAGGGAGCTATCTGGTTTCCACTACCAGGGATCATGACTGAAAACATGCTGTTTGGGCAAAGGGTTAGAAATATTGAAATATCCCTATTTCTTAGTTGTTTCAAAGTGTAAAAAAGTACTATCCTTTTTTTTTGGTCAAATGATCATTTTTAACAATATCTGTTCAGTTTATTGTCTTAAATTTACAGATATTTAAATATACCTGCTTTGTATGTATTTTGGTGTACAGTGCTTCACCATCCAGTTCTTTAAAGTTACTAATACTGTAAATGTGCAGACTTTCCCTTTTGATTAAAAGTGTATATTTTTTTATACATTGTGTCACTGTATTTTTACTTGGGGAAACCACAATTACTCAACAATTCATGAAATTAATACCATTCATTTACAACAATTGGCCTTAAATAAAGCCACTTTTGATGCATAGTCAATGTACTCTGTTTTTCCATTGTGTAATGAACATTTATTTAAATCTCATAATTCTTTAAAATTGCAAATTAATACTGTAAATGGCATGTATTTCATTGGCTTAATACATTTTTAGCATTTTTATACATTATTTCATAGTCATTGTACATGTAAAATTATTGTATTGTATTGTATTATATTGTATTGTATATGTATTTTCAAATGAAATTACCGCTAACAGATTAAGCTGTTCTCCTAAAATAGTTCATTGATACAGTGAAATTACAGGCTATTCTATGGGAAAAACTACAATATATTGTTAATTTACAGAGATTGGCCTTAAATGTAGCTACTTCTGATGTATTTCTAATGTACTTAGCTTGTTTTTCCAATGTCTGTGGTTGTTTTTTAATGTACGGATTGTCTAAATAATCCATATTAATACTGTAAATTTGCAGACATTTATCTGTAATTTTAAGATCAGAGTTTGGTTTTATACATTTTGATTTTGTTATTGTACATGGAAAAATTGTATTTTAACATAAAATTACTGTAGATAAATTTGACTATTTCCTAAAATAAATAATTTTATACCGTAAAATTACAGAGTTTAACTTGAAAGGAATCTGGTTTGAGTGTATTTTGACTGAATATATATGTTTTTTTACAGTAAAATTCCATTTATTTTCAATGAAACATTGTATTTTAACGAATTCTGACTGTAGAATCTAGTCCTGTATTTTTACAGTCATTTTACATTTTTTTGTGTTACGGTGTTTGACTGTAACTTTACGGTATCCACTTGGAAACTTTGCTGCCAGTGCTTTTACCATTTTTTTTACAGCTTTTTTTTTTTTTACAGTGTAGGTAGGTGACTGTTGCCTTGGCAAACTCACACTTTGCAAGGTTAACAGTCAACGATGTCCAAGCCAGATGGTCAAACAGTGCTCTAATGTGCGTCAGGTGATCCTGCCAAGTATCACTGTAGATAACATCATCCAAATAGACAGCACACCCTTCTGAAACCACCTTGTTCATTAGGTGCTGGAAGGTGGCTGGAGCATTACGCAAACCAAAAGGCATCACATTGTATGAATACAAACCACTAGGTGTTATGAATGCTGCAATCTCCCTAGGTCTTGGGGTTAAAGGAACCTGCCAATAACCTTTTTATAGGTCAAACTTACTCACAAATTTGGCAGATCCAACCTGATCCACACAATCTTCCATTCGGGGGAGTGGAAAAGAATCAGGTTTGGTTACTTTATTCACCTTACGCAGATCAGTACAAAGTCTAAAAGTACCATCAGGTTTAGTCACAAGAAGGCAGGGAGAGGACCAACTAGAAGCACAAGGCTCTGCAATACCATTTTCAAGCATGTATCCAACTTCTCCTTTTAGACATTTACGCTTCTCTGGAGACATACGATAAAAACGCTGTCTGATGGGCTGAGCGTCACCAACATCAATGTCATGCTCGATAAGATGAGTACGAGATGGAGTATCCTCTAAGAGACAGGCATAGCTTTTAATGAGCTCCATCAGGTCTTTTTTCTTTGTTTGGGATAAATGCTTTAACATTTTATCAAGATTAGCAAGCGACTCAGAGTTTTTGAGACGACCTCTTAAAACTCCGTCATCTGGATCTTCCAATCCCTCCTCACTCTTTGGTACTGGACCCAGAGGAGGAGGATCTACTGCAGCCACTGTAGCCGCAGAGGATTCGGACTGTTCTGAAACAGAGGTACGAGCATAATAGGACCTCAGCAAATAATGTGACACAACTGCTTAGATCTCCTCCTGTCAGGAGTGGAGATTAAGTAGTTTAAATCCAACACCTTAAGGGACACTGTATATGAGCCTGAGAACTTAGCCTGAAAAAGGTGAACCAGCTACAGCCAAAAGGGCAAGAACTTGATCCCCAGGGCTGAACTCTCTGTGCTCACGACGACGATCAAAAAGCTTTTTCATTTTTGTCTGAGCTGCATGCAGTTTTTCCCTCAACAAATTTATTTGCCAGATACAGCCGTTGTCTGAAACCATTCACATAGTCTATTAAGTTTTGTGGGGCCTCTTCAACCTTCCAGTCACTATGTAAGGAGGCTGATGGGCCTTGAACTGTGTGACCAAAAACCAGGTCATTAGGGCTAAAACCTAAACTCTCCTGAGAAACCTCTCAAACCTAGCAGCTAACAACAACCAGGGCAACCCTTCCTCCCAGTTGTGGTCCAACTCAGTGCAATAGGCACGAAGAAGGGACTTTAGGGTTTGATGAAACCTCTCAAGAGCTCCTTGGCTCTGAGGATGATAAGCAGTTGACAGTGAGTGTTTGATATATAGCTGCTTGAGCACCTCTGTAAACATTTTGGAACAGAAATTAGAACCTTGATCTGACCATATAACCTTTGGGACACCAAAGATGGAAATTAACTGTGTCAGAGCCTTGACAGCTAACTTAGTGGTGATATTTTTGAGGGGGTAGGCAGCTGGATAGCGAGTAGCCTGACACATCACTGTAAGCAGAAAATTGTTACCTGCTTTTGAACGTGGCAAGGGTCCAACACAATCAATAAGAAGGTGCTCAAATGGCTGATCAGCAACAGGTATTGGATACAATGGGGCTGGCTTTATGGATTGGTTGGGCTTCCCAGTCAGCTGACATGTGTGACAAGTTTTAACAAAGGCAGTGACATCCCTCTTTAACTTAGGCCCATAGAAATGCTTCAGTATCCTATTATGTTTTCTTTACTCCTAAATGACCTGCTACTCCATCATGAGCAACTCAAGCAGTTTGTCTTACTGATTCAGGCACAACAATTTGCAAAACTTCATCACCCATTAAACAGTCCCCCTGAGGAACCCACTTTCTCACCAACAAGCCATCCTGGAGAAAGTAGCCATGGGCCACACTGTTCACGTCATCTTCTGGAAGCACTTGACTATACAGAGCCTGAAGCGTGCCATCCTTCTTTTGCTCCTTCACCAAGTCACTGGAAGATAAAGACAAAGGGAAAACAGGCACTGGAAATACAGACACACTTTTCTTATCCATTTTGTCCAGGCCAGAACCAACTGTACGGCACATAGCACGTGTCGCCACACAGGTGGGTAGTGCCATTTTAGAAGCGACTGGAGACTCAGAAACCTCAACTTGGGTGAGAGAGACCACTTGAGCAGGAGTATCAGGCCAGACCTGAGCACCAGCCAGATCATTTCCAAGAATGACATGTATCCCCCCTCATGGGCAAAGCAGGGCGTACTGCCATTACTACCTTCCCTTGCACCAGGTCTGAGAACAATGTTAATCTATGCTGCGGAGCAGGAAAAACTGTCAAACCCATACCACGTACCCCCACAGATGTACCACTGTGAGTTACAGCATAAAAAGGTAACACTGTGTCCAAAATAAATGAGTCTAATGCTCCTGGATCTCTTAAGATTTTCACAGGAACTTTGTATTTACCTCCAACTAGTGAGACAAAACCATCAGATACAAATGGGATATAACCAGGGTCAGTCTCATCCATAGGACAAACTGTCTGATCCTCGTTCACGACAGGATTCACAACCATCGACTCTGAGGAAGAGGGTTTAGTGTGAGTCTGCACTGCAGCAATGAAACTGGCCCGCTCCTTCGCTCCCACAGTCACAATAGCTGCCGATGGTTTGGTGGGTAAAAAACCTGGCTTAACTTTCTTTTTCAAAACTGGACACTCATTTTTCCAATGACCCTTACAAAAACAGTAGTTACAGACACGACTGAGTCCAACTTGCTCTGCATCCCACGGTCCCCTTTAACTGTGAACTTTGCCATCCCTTCAGACAGAAACCTATTGCTAGAGTGAGCACCCCCACTACTCTCTCTACATGCAGAATCACCCCGACGATTGTCACCAAAAAAACCTTTATGGGTCAAAACAAACTCATCTGCTAACTTGGCAGCTTCTGAAACTTTGGTCACTTTTTGTTCATACAAATAGGTCACAACACGATCAGGCAGAGTGTTTTTAAACTGCTCCAGCAGGATTAACTCCTGAAGATCTTCAAAGGTCTTAACCTGAGATGAAACACACCAACGTTGAAAATGAACTGCTAAGTCATGAGTAAACTCAGTATCAGACTGCTTCTCTTTCCTGGCTAACCTGAAGCGCTGACGATAGGCTTCAGGTACCAGCTCATAAGATTTAAGCACTGCAGATTTCACTGCCTGATAACTACCACTATCAGCAACACTCAGGGCTGAAAAAACCTCTTGGGCCTTACCAGTAAGCACACACTGAAGTAGCAGAGTATGTTCAGCATCAGACCAATTTCGAGCCTCTGCTAAACGTTCAAACAACACAAAGAAAATATCAGCATCCTTTTCATTAAATTTTGGAACCAACCTCAAATTGACGGCAACATCAAAATGATGGAGCAGGAGGAACAAACATGACTGATTCTTTGGCCCCAGGGGTGTGACGTTTTCCCTGACTCATAAGCTCTAACTTATAACGCTCTAACTCCAGCTGCTCTCTGGCCTGAGAATGGGCCATTTCAGCTTCCCTGAGTCTGGCATCATGTCTTAACTTCTCTAACTCCAAAACCTGCCTTTGTTCATGCTGCAACTGAAGCTGTAGGAGCTCTTTTTGCTGCTTGAAAGACAATCCAGCCCCAAACCCTGCCAAAACAGGTGCTATACTAGGCACTTTACCTGGTAAACAAGGGTCGGGCAAAGCTGCATCAGAAACACTGGCCATTTTAACTGGAGTCTTTTCACTCTCTATATGGACAGGCAACATTAATTAATTAACTTTAAGGTGATGAGCAAATCCTCTTTACTTGACCTTTTAGAAACCTCAACACCAAAATGATCAGCTACTTGCAAGAGCTGTTCTTTTTTATAAGTGTTAAAGCTATGGTCTACGATTTGGAAGCTTTGTACATATTAATAACACTGTTTATAAGGCTGTTATGGTCCTATGGTCCTATCTACACAGTATAAAGACCAAAAAGAATGAAAAAAATCCATTCAGTATATCCGCTGAAAAGCTGCATACTAGCTGACCAATCAAACCTAAGAACCTGCGACTATTAATTGGTCCGTGAGTTAGTCCATGAGTCCATCCAATCCTCGTCTCCCTCGCTACGCAGTACGCAGCGTCTTGCCCATGGTCCCGCCTCCTCCCCTCTACCTCCGGTGAGCAGCTAGCAGCGTTAGCTACTGAACTATCATGGAGCCGGAAAAGCCTAGCGCCGAACCCGGGAATCCGCCTCCCTCTCCCGCGGGGCCCAACGGAGCTCTGCCCGCGGGTTGAGGCCTGTTAGCGGGCTAACGGCTAACGAACAGCCTCAGCCGGCCGTCAGACCTTCAGCATCGGCCGTTTCGCCCCTGGTTGATCAGGTAATGGCTTTGTTTACTACAGTGGGAGATGTCTGCTGAATAACTCTGGTTAGTTTGTGCCTGCACGGGCTAATAACTTGTAGGGGAGCGGGTTAGCCTGTTAGCCGCTAATCGTTAGCACTGTAAGCTGAGCTGGGGAGGACAGGCTGAGAAAGATAAATCCTCCCCCACACTCGTCTCCGCTCTGGCGGCGCCAAACCCGCATTGCCGCCGGTCCAGTTGAAATGGCTACTGCTGTGTGTTATAATGGAGATGCCTGTCGTGTTTGATACTTTCAGTTGAGCTGAGCTGTTTTGGATTGAGTTTGCTGCTGATATATTGTGCTAGTCGCTCGTAGCTCAGTCCGAGGGGGCTTTATGAGGAGTCACGAGCTGGGGGCGGGATCTTGGAACACGGAGGGGAGAGGTGAGGGAAGGAGGGGCAGGCTGCGGTTTCAAATCGTAGACCACAGCTTTAAGCAGCTCTTCACTGGGAGATTGAACAGAATCATCAATTGAAGCCATGTCATTTGTTAATTAAGATTAACACACCAGAAAGACAAAGCACAAAAACAAGTTTTTCACACTGCTAATGAGATGAAAGGCTGTTTAATATGGGACCATATTCCTCTAGCTAACTGCCTAACCAATACTAGCTGACTCACTCACCCCTAGTCTTCATGCAGGGTAGTGGCAGGATGAATTAATGCTGCGTTCCATTTACCTCGGAACTGGGAGCCGGGAAATGGGAGTGACGTCATCTCCGACTTATCTGCATTCCAGTTGAAGTCGGAAAAAAAACGTGCCGATCGACCAGGCTATTGTTAGCCGTTGTTAGCATGCCTGCGTTGTTGTTCACAAATTTCACATGAAGAATGTGATTATCACCATGGCAGCATTTTTGTAAATATAAGTCTAACAATACTATGTATACAGCTGATCTAGAGCAACACACACTAGTCAGAAGTGCAAATAAATTGATAATTACAGGAGCTAAATAACTGTTCACACTGGGGGCTGCCATCTTTGATCGTCAACTCGGGGGTGGTGAGGTCTCCCCGAGTTCCGAGTAGGATATTCCGACCTCGGGGGGCGTTCCAGATAAAATTTCCTACTCGGAAGTGGGAAATTCCGACCTCGGACTTCAACTGGAACGCACCATAAGCACCAAGCCCAGTAACCCGGTTGACTCTTAGCAAGCTAACAGCCACCTAGATGGTCATGGAGTGCCCCCGAGCATCAGCTCTAACCACTTTCTGCACAAAAAAAACAAACTAAAACAAAAAAGGGTCAATGTAGACAACTGGTGTCCCCATTGCTTGTGCCTGACAGGAATATTTGTTCCCAAATGACTACACAGCCTTCATCAACCAGCAGATTACAAAACAACCTCCTCAACAGGCCATGCACTGTCGTGGCAATTTCTGATCAAAGCTGAGGATCAATAAAGGATCTTGAGTCAAAAGATGTCTTAGTGAATATTTATTATCTTGCAAGATAGAGAAGTCTGTCATACAGCACACAAGTCTGCAGAGAGAGTTCTGCCCGACAAAAGAACGTACAGTTTCTTATACAGGCAAATCATTAAACAATCACGTCATACCTAAGCATAAAACACCTCCCTTTTCTTTTCATGTGAGACAGTATCCCAGGTCACACCATCTTCCCATCAACTCCCTCCCCATTAGGCTCCAAGTTGAAACTTTCATCTTTTATTTATCTCACATGCAGAAGACGGAGCATGGCACAAGTATCGGATTTATCTCAAAAACATTCTTGGTCTCTGAGGCTAATTGTAAGTTATTATCTCTGACCTTTCCTGCATCAGCATTCTGTTCTGTGAAAATGAACCTCAGACCATAGTTAATAACTTCAGGGGTTATATGGGGTTAGCATAAGATCAACTCAGAGTGATTCAAATCGAAGTTATACCTGTGGAATAAAAATAAATGATTGAATGATTAATTTTACCATTACAGCACCCACAAAGCCAGGCCAATAAAGTCAATAACTGTGTGAACCAGCTCCCTATCAGACTAAAACTGGTTTCCCAGCCCTAACTTCCCCTAGGAAACAAAGACAGCAGTTTGGACGAGCCCCCATTTGTTACTACCTGGCTCAAGGTAGACAACAAAGAAGGGAGGCAACACACAGTATATGCCATTCAAAATTATAATTTATTAAATGAAAATACCAAAAATAAACCATCAGTATGTGTAAAATGTAAAGAACAGAATTAGAATGTCTGCAATGAAAGATGTGTGAGCTTGTGTGTTGTGGATGTTGGAAGATGAAACAAACCCAAACAGGCGATGGCCGGGGTGGTGGATAGAGGCCAACCAAGAGAGAGAACAACCTATGCAGCCAGCATTTTATGCCTTCTGGCCCTGCCCTGTTGGGCAGGTAACTCGGCCCCTCCCAGCTCCACCCTCCACCATCTCCCTGAGGCTGGGACAGAGAGCAGAGTGAGACACATGCAAGGGGAGAAAGAGGAGGAGGAGCAGGAGAGGTTGTCACAATATATATATACACTCCTGATCAAAATCTTAAGACCAGTTAAAAAATTTCTAGAATTTACCTTTTGCACTTTTGGATCTTAATGAGGTTTTAAGTACAGCTACAATATGTTAAAGCAAGAAGGGAGAGTGTGACAAAAAAGCACTTCGAAAAAGTAATTTATTGAGAACAAGTAAACCGAAATAGGCTGTTTATCAGCTGATCAAAAGTTTAAGACCACAGGCTATTAAAGCCAAAATCTGCTCAAAATTTTTATTTTCTGTCAGGCATTTACACGGTCATGCCCTCCTGATGGCTAATGCTAAGAAGCTTTCTCTTCTTGAACGTGGTCAGATTGTAGAGCTGCATAAGCAAGGCCTCTCGCAGCGTGCCATTGCTGCTGAGGTAGGACACAGTAAGACAGTCGTTCTAAATTTTTTTGAAAGATCCTGAGCATTATGGAACAAAAAAGTTAAGTGGTAGACCCAAAAAAATTACACCTGCACTGAGCCAGAGGATCCTATTGGCTGTTCGTCAAGACACAGGGCGGTCCTCGACCCAAATTAAGACTCTTACTGGTGCCGACTGCAGCGCAATAACCATCAGACGGCATCTGTGGGAAAAGGGTTCTAAAACAAAAAATGAATTCAAAGACCTCGTCTCCTTCAAGGCCACAAAACTGCCCGCTTAGACTTTGCCAGGGAGCATCAAACATGGGACATTGAAAGATGGAAAAAACTTTGATTCTCTGATGAGAAAAAATGTAACCTTGACGGTCCAGATGGCTTCAACATCACTGGCATGACAAGGAGATCCCACCTGAGATGTTTTCTACCCAGCACAGTGGAGGGGGGTCCATCATGATCTGGGGTGCTTTTTCATTCAGTGGAACATTGGAGCTTCAGGTGGTGCAGGGTCATCAAACGGCGGCTGGTTACGTGCAGATGTTGCAGCAGGCATCCCTCATGACTGAGGGCCCTTGTCTGTGTGGTAACAGCTGGGTTTTTCAACAGGACAATGCTGCAGTTCACAATGCTCGCTTGACCAAGGACTTCTTCAGGGAGAATAATATCACTCTTTTGGACCATCCCACATGTTCCCCTGATTTAAATCCCATAGGTAACATTTGGGGATGGATGGCAAGGGAAGTTTATAGAAATGGCCGTCAGTTCCAGACAGTTGATGCCCTTCGTGAAGCCATCTTCACCACTTGGAGCAATGTTCCCAAAAGCTTCCTGGAAGCACTTGCATCAAGCATGCCCAAAATGAATTTTTGAAGTGATTAACAAGAACGGTGGAGCTACTCATTACAGAGTCCTACTGAGAAAAAATTTTGGTATGGTGTGGAGAGTTTTTTGTAATTTTTTGAGCGATGGTCTTAAACTTTTGATCAGCTGATAAACAGCCCATTTCAGTTTACTTGTTGTTTTCAAGAAATTACTTGTGCTTTTTGTCACACTCCCCCTTCTTGCTTTAACATATTGTAGCTCTACTTAAAACCTCACTAAGATCCAAAAGTGCAAAAGATAAATTCTTTTTTAACTGGTCTTAAGATTTTGATCAGGAGTGTATATATCTATCTATCTATCTATCTATCTATCTATCTATCTATCTATCTATATATATATATATATATAGATAGAGAGAGAGAGAGATAGAGATAGATAGATAGATAGATAGATAGATAGATAGATAGATAGATAGATAGATAGATAGATAGATAGATAGATACTTCTAATACATTGTGCGTGTGTTTGAAGATTGTAGGAGACACACATTTAAGGGAATATAAGTTACACAATAGGTAACCTTGAAATCCAGCATTCATTGTAAAATACAAATAAGAATAAGTCAACTGTAACCTTGGAGATGTATAAAAATGAGCAAATGACAGTAAATATAAAAGTGGAACATTGATCTTATCTTGATTTTAGATTCAATCAGCGTATCTAACTTCCTATTGATCCAGCAGTGACCCTGGCAAACTGGTTGGTTTCCCATAAGAAACCGAGTATTTTTTGAGGTATTATAAAATTATTTTATAATGATCTTTTTTTTTTCTTATTTGCAGAATGTGGCTGCGGATGTTTTTGCCCCTGGCCCCCTGCTTGCGGAATTTAGTGGTTCTGTATGCGGCATGTGCTCTGGTCACACATGCAGCAGCCGGGGGAGAACTTTGATGCTTTCTTTACAGACCTAAAGTTAAAAACTAGGATGAGCAACTTTGGAGTGCTGCAGAAATCAATGGTCCACGACCAAATTGTGTTTGGAATCAAGGACAAAAAGCTGAGGGAGAGACTACTGTAATGGTAAATTATGATAGTGAAATGTGTTTTTTTGCTTCTTCTTAAAGTAAATAGTTTTCTTTTCTTTAATTTGCCCTCACTTCATGTCCTGCCCTTATGTTTTCTCACCCCCCCCCCCCCCCATTCCCTCTTCTCTTCCTCTTAAAGCTGCCAAAACCAAACTTCTTTGATTTTAAATTCCTTTCAGCTCCTCACCTTTTCAGAAACCATTTGCCCTCACTCTATGTCCTGCAAAGGCTGATATGGTGACTGAGCTTGATAGAGGCCATGAAAATAAAGCCACACATTGATCCAAATAATAAACCACTTTAAGCCTACAATGGACAGCCTATCAGCACTTAAGATAAATGCAGACTGAAAGTAAAAGCTAAAGGTAAAGAGCTTAACCTTGTATTTGTAGTAGTTCCAGAGGGTCACAAGTCACTACTATACAGCATGTGAAAAGCTAGTGAAGAGGGTGTACCACATCAACTAGCATATACCAGACAACAATAGTCAGCCAATATCCAGACATCTTTAAAGGCTTTGATGTCCTACCAAGATACAGTTGAAAGATGATGCTAAGCCTGTAGTTCATGCACCATGGCGGGTGCCAGCACTGCTTCGAGATAGGCTAAGAACTCAACTGAATGTCACTAGAAGTAATAAAGTGGCAGAGCCCACAGAGTAGGTAGACTTGATGGTGTATGTCAAGAAACCAGCTGGTGATCTGAGGGTGTGTATGAATCCAAAGATCTTAATTCCAACATCAAACATCAATTACCAGATTCCCACCAGAGATGAGATCACAAGTGAAATGGCTGGTGCAAAGTTCTTAAAGTAAGTTGGATGCATCCCAGGGATTGTTGCAGATGAATCCCTGCAAGAGATATTTAGAAGAAAACACTAAATATTGTGCATTCAACACACTATTTGTCTGTTACTCCTTCCAGACAATGCCCTTTGGTATCTCCTCTGCTCCAGAGGTCTTTCACTGTACCATGGAGCACATCAGAGAAGGTCTGGAAGGGATCAGAGTGTACGTGGATAACATTGATCCTTGGGGATCCACTCAGGAACAGCATGATGAAAGGCTCCATAAAGTGCAACAGCACATTCAGAAATATGGACTAAAGCTTAAAGGTGTTATATCTGACATTTTACACGTAAATGTACTAAAAAGTTCCGACATATGTTATGTAAATTTTATTCTGAGTTCAGTATCAACACATCGAATTAAAATTTCGTTGGCCTGTAGGATTGTTTATATGGGATGTGTCTGACTCAATCCGGACCAGATTTGGGCAGTAACCTTATCTTCCAGCAACATTCCTAGCCCCGCCCCCGGGGGTATAAATTTGCAGGTGCACCGCAGGTGAGCATCGCACACTACCAGCTGAGTAGAGCAGCATGGCAGACTCCAGTCCGGAACGTCTGACCGAAGGCCTGCCACAGACTTCCCCTCCACCTAAAAAGGCTCAACGTTTGTCAAGGAAAGCTTCAGACACATCAAGAGGAAAAACTGGAGTTAGTATTTGGATATTAAAGCTCTTGCATGACTCCGAACTGGCTTTGCTTCTCCTGGATGTGTGAGTAAATCTTTTCATTCATTTTGTATATTATCTCAGTATTTGTCCATTGTTAATTTATGAACACAGCGTTATTCTGATGGTGTGACTTTTTAGCTGAGTGCGATAGTGCTGCTGAAATAAATGAAGCTGGTGTTTTCATGTTTCATTGATGCTATAACACAACTGGCCAGGATAAGAACAGCTTGTAGAAATGGTTAACTGCAGCTGAATAAATATATTCGCAGCATAAGCAGCGCTTTGCTTGAATAGAATAGAATAGAAAAAAATAGAATAGAGTTAGAGTTTCATTAAAAGGTATTAATAGAAATCATGACTGATGCTGAAATTGAACCATTTTATTACAGATCCAACACAACCACAGTAGTCTGTCAGGGACCCATCTGACCTGTGCTTTGGTAAGTCATTCTGACTCTTTAATACGCTTTAATATGAGGAATGAATTCCCTGTTTTTTTTATATTTATTTCTTATATCTATTTGTGTATGTACAAAAGTACATCTATATATGAATATGTATATGTGTGTAATCAACCATTCCCTCCATTTTTCTCATCTCTCATCTTTCCTGCAAGTAATCAAATCACTGGCCGAGGGTGTTTATTAGCTGATGAACTAGAGCATCCAGATTTGCACATTTTTGGTTGCTTTTCTCATCTTTGTCAAGTTTCTAATCATGGTCTTCTTTTCCCTACAGATCTGGATCTCCTTTTGCTTATGGACAAGAACTCAGAATTGGTCTGCAATTTTTCACATCTTGCGTGGGCGTCGGTGGCGCAGTTGGATAGTGCGCTTGTTCAGTGATCGGGAGATTGCAGGTTCAAGCCCAGCTTCGGGCGACACATGGCGATGTGTCCTTGGGCAAGACACTAAACCCCAAGTTGCTCCCACTGCTGCGTCAGTGGCGTGTAAATGGTCATGAAAGGGCGTGAATGTGTTAGAAATACTGATGGATTAGTAACATAGAAACTCTGAACCATCAGTGAGTGAATGTGAGAGCGAATGGGTGTGAATAGGTAGGTGTTACCTGCAGTGTAAAGCAGCTTTGAGTAGTCCAAGACTAGAAAAAGCACTATATAAGCTCAAGTCCATTTACCATTCCTTAAACAACATTAATACAACTAACAACATTGCCTGGACTTCTTGGAGTTATATAGGTGTGCTACCTGTCAGCTATTTGCTCTAAGATTGAAATCAATGATTTTGTTTTTAATTGTATAAAAGAATTGCGCATGCCTTCAATCATTGAAAACCCAGCGCAGATCCTTGGACAGATGGTGCACAGGTTGTGAACTGAAATGGTCCCTGCCCTGGGGCTGAGTTCATAACACACCATGTTGCACTGGCGGGCCAAAACAGACATTTTTTTTGGTTGTTAAATGTTTCCTCCTCTCTGCTTGTCCTCTCTGCTCTCCCTGTCACAGATAAAGTCACATCTTTAGTGTAAATATTGTGAATTGTTAATACTGTGTATACCTCCACCTCCACCCCCTGTCATAGATGTATTCACATCTGTGGTGTAAATATCGTTAATTGTTAAAACTGTATATACCTTCATCTCATTTCCACTTAATTTGTACTAATTTTCCTTACAGTTTTTCACGGTTCTTAACACACAATAATCGATAATTTGGCACAGTTTGCAAAACCCTCACTTCAAGTACAAATTGCTCGGCCCAATTTGCCACATCTGAACACCCCCTTATCTGCATTAGACTCTGACTTTCCTTCTTTACACTCTGATCTCAATTACACATCACCTTGTTGTCAAAGCTGTACACACAATGGCCAGTTGTTGCACACACACCCCAATTAAAATCTCAAAGCATCAACCCACAACACACAACCATGCAAATCTCTTAACACCCAAGTCTGGTGAGCAGTTTTCAATCAGGAGAACTGCAGCATAAAAGGGCCTTGAGCCATGGACGAGGAGGCCATGGAGGAGGCCTGTGGTGATGCCAGAGAGACCATCCTCTGCGATGTGGATGAGGCCCTCTGGCCAGACACAAACAGGAGAGTTGAAGTGGTCTAGTGCAACCTTTTGACTTTTTTTAAATTTTTTTTGTTCACGAACATTTTCTTTAGAAATGAAACACTGAAAATAAAACAATGATTAGCTGTATACTTGTGTGAAATTTTATGTTTACTGTAAAGTGGTGAGCCTACACAGACATTTTCCAAAAGGAAAAATGGATGATTCTCATGAGTCATTGCCATTCACATTGTGTGTTGCATTTCTATTATTGGGTTTTCAGTTTTGCACTTCAGTGTGCTGTGAATGCTTGGTAGTGTGCAGTAAATGCTGACCTGTGTGTATCAATTGACTGGTATGTGTGTGTCATTGGAGAATGTGGCTGTGTGTATCAAATGAGAACACAAGTTCCATTTTGTGAACAGTTAAGAGATTTGATGGCAAAGAATCATCTTGAAAAGGGAGTGCCAGGTTTAGTATTTTGTGTGAGGTTTTCAGGTTTGTGTGTACAATTTGAGGGAATCATTAGTGTTTTGAGAAACGCGTGTTAAGAACTGTGAAAAACTGTAATAAGGAAGATTATATCGCTTAAAGGCTCTGCATGTTGCAACCTGTTTACTTAATTTTTCGTGCTCTTTTCATTTATTTTCATTTAAGTTGTATTTACTCTATTTTATTTTATCTCAATTCTACTTTATTCCAGTTTAGCTAAGTTAATGCTCCTTTCCATTCAAATGTCGTACTGATACACACGTGGACAAAATTGTTGGTACCCTTCATTTAATGAAAGAAAAACCCACATGGTCACTGAAATAACTTGAAAACAACAAAAGAAATAATAAACATAAATTTACTGGAAATCAGCTAATGAAAATCAGACATTGATTTTAAATTTTGGTTCTGCAGATCTATTTTAAAAAACAAAATAATGAAACTGGCTTGGACAAAAATGATGGTACCCCTACAAAGGATTGAAAATGGTGTGACCGTAGGGACATGTTAAACTAAAGTGTGTCCTGTAATTATCATCACATGTGTCTCCAAGCTTGTAATCAGTCAGTCTACCTATTTAAAGGCTGAAAAGTGGTCACTGTGCTGTTTGGTATCATGGTGTGTGCCACACTGAACATAGACCACAGAAAGCTAAGGAGAGAGCTGTCTCAGGAGATTAGAAATAAAATTATAGACAAGCATGTCAAAGGTAATGGCTATAAGACCATCTCCAAGCAGCTTGATGTTCCTGTGACTACAGCTGCACAGATTATTCAGAAGTTTAAGGTCCACAGGACTGTAGCCAACCTCCCTGGATGTGGCTGCAGGAGGAAAACTGATGACAAACTGAAGAGACGGATCATACAAATGGAAACCAAAGAGCCCAGAACAACTTCAAAGAGATTAGTGGTGAACTCCAAGGTCAAGGTACATCAGAGTCAGATCACACCATCTGTCACTGTTTGAGCCAAAGTAGACTTAATAGAGGAAATCACTGTTGAAAGCAAATCATAAAAAAGTGAGACTGGAATTTGCCATAATGCATATTGACAAGTCACAAAGCTTCTGGGAGAATGTCCTTTGGACAGATGAGACAAAACTGGAACTTTTTGGTAAGTCACATCAGCTCTATGTTCACAGACACAAAAATGAAGCATACAAAGAAAAGAGCACTGTACCTACTGTGAAACCTGGGACGAGGCTTAATTATGGTCTGGGGCTGCTTTGCTGTATCTGACACAGGGTGTCTTGAATCTGTGCAGGTACAATGAAATCTCAAGACTATCAAGACATTCTGGAGAGAAATGTGCTGCCCAGTGTCAGAAAGCTTGGACTCAGCTGCAGGTCATGGGTCCTCCAACAGGATAATGAGCCAAAACACACAGCTAAAAACACCCAAGGATGGCTCAGAAAAAAATACTGGACTATTCTGAAGTGGCCTTCTATGATCCCTGATCTAAATCCTGTTGAACATTTCAGAATCAGAATCAGAAATACTTTATTAATCCCCAAGGGGAAATTCGGTTGTTTCAGTTGCTCTTATACACAGTATAGCAGTCAGAAATAACAGTTCAAGACATCACGATTGAAAGTAGCATTAATTTCACGTGATTAAAGTAGAAATTAGAATTAAATCAAATAAAATGAAATAGAATAATATAAATATATTTTATAAATAGAATAAAATAGAATACAGTGCAATGCAATAGAATACTGTGCAATTTGAGCTTTGTGATATTAGAGGGAGGAGTTATAAAGTCTGATGGCTACAGGCAGGAACGACTTCCTGTGGCGCTCTGTGGTGCATCGCGGGGGGATGAGTCTGGCACTGAATGTGCTCCTGTGATTGTCCAGCACGCTGTGGAGGGGGTGGAAGGTATTGTCCATGACATCCTGCAGCCTGGACAGCATCCTCCTCTCCATCACCTAAGTCAGAGAGTCCAGCTGCACCCCCACAACATCACTGGCCTTATGGATCAGTTTTTTGAGCCTGTTAGTGTCCGCCACCTTGAGCCTGCTGCCCCAGCACACAACAGCGTACAGGATAGCACTGGCCACCACAGACTCATAGAACATCCTCAGCATCGTCCTGCAGATGTTAAAGGACCTCAGCCTTCTCAGGAAGTAGAGCCGGCTCAGGCCCTTCTTGTAGACGGCCTCGGTGTTCCTGGTCCAGTCCAGTTTGTGGTCCAAATACACTCCCAAGTACTTGTACTCCTCCACGATGTCCACCTGGACCCCATGGATGGAAACAGGGGCCACGGGAGCCTTTGCCCTCCTCAGATCCACAACCAGCTCCTTGGTCTTTGTCACATTGAGCTGGAGGTGGTTCTGCTCACACCATGTGACAAAGTCCCCCACCACCGCCCTGTACTCCTCCTTATCACCCTTGCTGATACACCCCACAACAGCCGGGTCATCAGAAAATTTCTGAAGGTGGCAGGACTCGCTGTTGTGGCTGAAATCAGTGGTGTACAGGGTGAAGAGGAAGGGGGACAGGACTGTCCCCTGGGGGGCCCCTGTATTGCTGACCACCCTGTCAGACACACAGTGCTGCAGATGGACATACTGCGGTCTGCCAGTCAGGTAGTCAACAATCCAGGACACCAGAGGAGCCTCCATCCCCATCGCTGTCAGTTTCCCCCCCAGTAAGGACGGCCTGATGGTGTCAAAGGCACTGGAGAAATCAAAAAACATGACTCTCACAGTGCTGTCAGGCCTGTCCAGATGGGCGTAGACTCTGTTCAGCATGAAGATGAGGGCGTCCTCAACTCCAAGTCTGGGCTGGTAGGCGAACTGCAGTGGATCCAAGTGGGGCCTGACCTTAGGCTGGAACTGCTCCAGGACGAGTCTCTCCAGGGTCTTCATGATGTGGGACGTCAGTGCCACTGGTCTGTAGTCCTTGACGTCGTTTGGACACGGCGTCTTTGGTACAGGGACGATGCAGGACGTCTTCCACAGCACAGGGACCCTCTGGAGACTCAGGCTCATGCTGAAGACGTAATGAAGTACTCCACAGAGCTGGGGTGCGCAGGCTTTCAGGACCTTTGGGCTCACCCCGTCTGGGCCTGCAGCCTTGCCTGCGTGGAGTCTCGTCAGCTGTCTTCGTATGTGGTCGGGGGTGAAGGACACCGAGGCGGTGAGTGTAGATGTAGATGCTAGACACCTGAGACAGCTGGAGCAGTTTGCTCATGAGGAGTGGGCCAGAATACCTGTGGACAGGTGCAGAAGTCTCATTGAGAGCTACAGAAATCACCTGATTACAGTGATTGACTCAAAAGCTTGTGCAACAACACATTAAGTTAAGGGTACCATCATTTTTGTCCAGGCCAGTTTCATTAGTTTGTTTTTTAAAATAATTCTCTTGGACTACAATTCAAAAGCAAAGTCTGATTTTCATTAGTTGATTTTCAGTAAATTTTTATTTATTATTACTTTTGTCAGTTTCAGCCTATTTCAATCAATCAATCAATCAATCTTTATTTGTATAGCGCCAATTCATAACAAGTGTTATCTCAAGACACTTTACAATAGAGCATAAAGCTCTTCATTTTATGGATACACATATATGCATAGATACATATATACATATAGAATACACATATACATATATATACAAATATATACATCCAACACCCAACATGAATCCATATAGCCAATCATGGATCCCTCCATCATGGCGGCAAGAAAAAACCTTCTGTTAAGCAGCAGGAAATCTTGAATGTGGATCCCAGTCTCATGATGAACAGCAAATCCACACGATGCTGTGATGGGTGTGAGGGCAAAGGAAGGGAAGTAAGAGGAGACAAGTGGACGAAGTAAGAACTAAAGTTAGGGACAGGTCCATGTATCATCGGCCTGTCGTCTGATTCCTTAGAGGTTAGCCTCTTGAGATGCTACATCTCATTTCTGGAGGGTCCTCATGTCTGAATGGTTGTGGTGATCATTTTCTAGAAGTATAATCTTAGATATTCAAACTGAAAATAAGAACTTATGGTAGTGACGAACTCATGGGTGCCCAGACCACAAGTGCATCCCAACCATATTTGTCTCCGTTAAGTATAAATGTGTTAAAGGCCTCTTGAGATGTGACATCCCATTTTCAAGAGGGACTTCATGACTATGTGGTAATAAGAAATAGATACTGTAGGTGTAACGATCATGGATATGGAGATCATGCTAATAACTACATGAACAGCTATAATGATAATGAGAATGGAGTGTTCCTAATAAAATGGCCAACTATGTGTGTCATGTTTATAGCTGTAGTTTTGAGGCTTCATGACTCCACAGCAGCAGGCAGTCTCCACCAAGGATCCCAGGCCACCTACAAGACAAGAGCCAGAGACGAGTACAGGAGCAAACAAAAGGGGCAAAAACAGATGTGGAGAGAGAGAGAGAGAGTGATAGAGCCCATTGTGCCAGACCCCTCCCCCCCGGCAGTCTAGGCCTATTACATCTAAACTATGAGTCTAGTTTATGAACTACTTTATTTATTTATTTATTTATAACCTATAAGCTGGTCCCTAACTGAAAGCTTTATCAAAGAGGAATGTTTTAAGTCTAACCTTAAAGGTAGAGAGAGTCAGACTCCCGAACTGTGTTCGTAAATTGTTCCAGAGAAGAGGAGCCTGATAACTGAAGGCTCTACCTCCCATACTACTTTTGGAGATTGATGGCACCACAAGTAGGCCAGCATCTTGGGAGCGTAATGTTCTAGAGGGGTTGTACGGCACTACAAGCTCTTCAAGATAGACTGGTGCCTGTCCACTGAGAGCTTTATAGGTGAGGAGAAGAATCTTGAATTCTATTCTATATTTAATGGGAAGCCAATGCAGAGAAGCTAAAACAGGAGTAATGTGGTCTCTTCTCCTAGTTCTAGTCAGTACACGTGCTGCAGCATTTTGGACCAGCTGAAGCGTCTTAAGTGACTTGCTGGGACAGCCTGAAAGCAGAGAGTTACAATAGTCCAGTCTGGAGGTAACAAAAGCATGGACTAGCTTTTCAGCATCGCTCTGGGACAGGATAGGCCTGATTTTAGCGATGTTGCGTAGATGAAAAAAGGCTGTTTTTGAAATTTGCTTTATGTGAGAGTTAAAGGATAAATTCTGATCAAATAGCACTCCTAGATTTCTAACAGTTGTGCTTGGTGCCAGGCTAATGCCATCTATGGCAGCTAAATCACTAGAAAAGGATTCTCTAAGGTGTCGAGGGCCCAGCACAATAATCTCTGTCTTGTCTGAGTTAAGAAGAAGAAAATTTCTGGCCATCCAGGTTCTGATGTCCTTTAAACAGGCATCTAGTTTATCTAAGTGGTTTGTCTCACCTGGCTTTAATGATACATAGAGCTGTGTATCATCAGCGTAACAGTGAAAATTAACAGAGTATTTCCTCATGATATTACCAAGGGGAAGCATATATATAGAGAAGAGAATTGGACCTAGCACTGAACCTTGAGGAACCCCGTAACTTACTTTAGTGTACACAGAGGATTTGTTGTTCACGTGTACAAACTGATATCTATTGGATAAGTAGGACTTAAACCAGTTTAAGGCAGTCCCTGTAATCCCAAGTAACATCTCCAATCTCTGTATAAGAACATCATGATCAATGGTGTCGAAAGCTGCACTAAGATCTAACAAAACAAGAACAGAGAGCAGTCCTTCATCTGAAGCTGAAAGTAGATCATTGGTTACTTTAACTAGAGCAGTCTCTGTGCTGTGATGAGCTCTAAATCCTGACTGAAAGTCCTCAAGCAGGCTATTGTCTTGAAGGAAGTCACCTTTCAGTGACCATGTGGGTTTTTCTCTCTTTAATGGAAGGGTACCAACAATTTTGTCCATGTCTGTATATACAGTTGTGCCCAAAAGTTTACACCCCCAGCAGAATTTCTGATTTTTTGGCCTTTTCTCAGAAAATATGAATGATAAACACAAAAACCGTTCTGTCACTCATGGTTAGTGGTTGGGTGAAGACATTTATTGAAAAAATTATAAGTTTACTCTTTTTAAATCATAATGACAACAGAAACTTCAAAAATGACCCTGTTCAAAAGTTTACACCCCCTGGCAGTTTTGGCCTGATAACATGCACAAAATTTGACACAAATGGGTTTGAATGTCTACTAAAGGTAACCATCCTCACCTGTGATCTATTAGCTTGTAATCAGTGTGTGTGTATAAAAGCTCAGTGAGTTTCTGAGCTCCTGACAGACACGTGCATCTTTCACTGCGATGAAATTTCAGGTTTCTGCGTCGTAGGTAAAGCAAAAGAATTGTCAAGGGATCTGCGAGAAAAGGTATTTCAACTGTATAAAACAGGAAAAGGATTTAAAAAGATATCCAAGGAATTGAGGATGCCAAGAAGCACTGTTAAAACTCTAATGAAGGAGGGGAGAGAGAGGGATTCTGCTGAAACCAAACCACGGTCAGGCAGACCAACAAAAATTTCAGCTCCAACTGCAAGGAAAATTGTTGGAGATGCAAAGAAAAGCCCTCAAATAACTTCAGCTGAAATACAGGACACTCTGAAAAAATTGGGGTGGATGTTTCAAGATCCACAATAAGAAAACTCTTGAAGAAACATGGGCTGCATGGTCGGGTCGCCAGAAGAAAGCCATTTCTACGCAAATGCCACAAAATATCTCGCTTACAATACGCCAAACAGCACAGACAAGCCTCAAAACTTCTGGAACAAAGTCATTTGGAGTGATGAGACCAAAATTGAACTTTTTGGCCACAACCATAAACGTTACATTTGGAGAGGAGTCAACAAGGCCCATGATGAAAGGTACACCATTCCTACTGTGAAACACGGAGGTGGATCACTGATGTTTTGGGGATGCATGAGCTACAAAGGCACAGGAAAATTGGTCAAAATTGATGGATGGATGAATGCAGCATGCTATCAGAAAATACTGGTGGAAAATTTACACCCATCTGCCCAGAAGCTGCGCATGGGATGTTCTTGGACGTTCCAACATGACAATGATCCAAAACACAAAGCCAAATCAACCTGCCATTGGCTACAGCAGAATAAAGTGAAGGTTTTAACGTGGCCATCTCTGTCTCCTGACCTCAATATCATTGAGCCACTCTTGGGAGATCTCTAACGTGCAGTTTATGCAAGCCAGCCCAAGAATTTACAGGAGCTGGAGGCTGTTTGCCAAGAGGAATGGGCAGTTTTACCATCTGAGAAAATAAAGACCCTCATCCACAACTACCACAAAAGACTTCAAGCTGTTATTGATGTTAAAGGGGGAAATACACGGTATTAAAAACTGGGGGGTGTAAACTTTTGAACAGGGTCATTTTTGAAGTTACTGTTGTCATTATGATTTAAAAAGAGTAAACTTATAATGTTTTCAATAAATGTCTTCACCCAACCACTAACCATGAGTGACAGAAAGGTTTTTGTGTTATCATTCATATTTTCTGAGAAAAGGCCAAAAAATCAGAAATTCTGCTGGGGGGTGTAAACTTTTGGGCACAACTGTATAAATAAACCAGGGAGCTTCTGTGGACCCTGGCTGGTTAAGGACTGGCAACTGGGTATATGTGAAGTGTATCGGAAGTGGCCAACTGCAAAAGAGACAGTGTTCAGATGACCTCTTGTTGGAAGAGCAAAAGAAAAACAAGTACAAACTGGCAAGAGTTATCAGAGGGGGCTTGGACCAACCCAGCGTAATGCTCTCTCAAGATATGGACAAAGTTATATGTTGCTTCAGTAAACTGGACTAACATCACAAATATCTGTAACTTGAAGATCTTTGTAATGTTCTTTCTCTGTCTTTCCATTCAAATTCCATTTCATCTGTGCCATATTTTTCTCTTCTCTGTGAATGCTTACAACTTTTCCTGAAAATAAAGCTTGGCTCTATCTTTGATCACCATCCTCTTCTTCTCACATAATGTATTGTTCTATTCTCCAATGCTCTGCACTTCTCAACTAGGTGCATTATTGTTTTCTTATTCTTATTAATATCTGAAAGGTCTTCATGTCTAGTTTACGATTTGTAACAAAAGCAATGTCAGTACTGTAACAGCCAGTTCAACCTATTCACTGTTCTCCCCACAGGCTGATGCTGTGATTCTCTCAGGAACCATCAAAGCCTTCCAGGGCATGCCCCTCAAGGCCCACTGCTTTTCCCAAAGCACGCCAAATGGTCTTGACTGCATAGGCTGGAGGAGCCACATCTATTCTTGTAAGTATCGTTTATATATTGTTGTAGTGCATGGAGAGATTTTATTGTTTCTGCACATACTTATCTACATATGCATGCTGTTGTAATTTTTTGTTGTAAATTAGGATTATCACACAAGCATTAAATCAACAGCCCAAACAAGCCTGCCCCCCATCTTTGTGAAGCAGCTATTACTAAGTAATACTACTTAAGCCTGTGGAGAATAAGTAGTCATGTGACAGGATGGATCAAGGCAACATTTTGTCACTAGCTTTACAGACTGCAGTTCTCCACTTCATCATAAATAACCAAGTCACATTATCACCTCACCTAGCTGGAGGACTTACTTCACAGACTATGGCCTTTCACAGAGGTTTTTTTTTTTGAAAAATTTGCATTTTCTATAGTCACAGAACTTTTGTATTGAAATAGTATACACACTTTTATAGGAGGAACTGATACTAGTGACACGAAAACATGATTGTCATGTCAATTTTTTTGTTACCTATTCATCTCTGATCCTTTTTGTGGGATTTTTGTGTCAAGTTGGCTGGCAGTACAGCATGATCAGTGTAGTTCCTAATTTAACCAGCTGGCTGCAGCAGACTCTCACTGAAATTCAGGGTTTTCAGTCTTGCTTTCTGTACAGTGCTATGCAAAGATACTCTAACTCTAAGAGCCTTTGGATAGTTATGCATTCTATTCTATTTTATTTTAAGCTTTATGAATTTTTCTGAGTTCAATGGGATAGAGTCATTCCACTTGTGGGAGTCAGCTTTTCTTCCTTCCTGAAAAATGAAAAACTTGTTTTTCTTTAATACCAACATTTAAGGTCAAAGTAAACAAACTGGGCTCAATTTCGAAGACCAGGTGCATGCACGGTGCACCTGCCCTGCGCCGCGCTGACAGGGTTTGTCCAGCTTCAGGCACAGAGAGGCGCACCCATGCCTCTGTCCCTGCCCCTGCAAGTGCCAGAGAGGGGGGAGATTAAGCCTGTGCTCAAAATATCGATACGGCAAAATATCGTATCGCAGTCCTTTGGGATACGTGTATCGATACGGATTCTACAGAATCGATTCGGCCTAAATATTTTGACAGTTGTTGTAAATACACTTTGGGTAATGTTAACAGTGGCACAGGTAGAAGACGAGTTACATAATGAAGCATATGTTCTAAATTTGAACTTAGGTCTACCATCTTTGAGGATCTGAATTTATGCCTCTGAAGTTGTAGAAACACTTAAAACTCATCCTTGTTCTTTTTCTTCCGTGAAGAAAAAGCTAAACTTGTCAAGAATTTTGCTTAAAGCATAGTCAATGTTCACAATTTATGTGTATCGGGATACGTATTGTATCGTGGCCTTAGTATCGGGATACGTATCGTATCGTGAAGTTGCTGAAAATACCCAGCCCTAGAGGAGATAGGGCGTGAGTGAGTTTAACACAGCCGAGTGTTGTCTTCACCAATCAAATGAACGCCTCTCCTTGCCTTTAAATGTGCTGCGGGCAAAGCGCAGCGACTGATTGGTCCCTGCCACCGCACAGTGTGCCGGAAAGACCCGGTAGCAGAGATGGTCAGAGCAGCTGTCACCGTTACAGCAACTAGAGAGCAGAGGGGCCACTGGGGAGCGCATGGGAGACCATGATGCGCGACACTGTGTGGGCCAGCTCCTCGGACAGATGTAATCGGTTCCTTTGTCATCAATAGGAGTAAAAAATTAAGTGACAGACATTTAAACACAACAGCAAGTTAATCCATTCATGCTTGTGATCCACCTGCACTCCTGGTCTTTCATCGCCAGATAGCAGAGCCTTTGTTGATATACTGTATACTCTCTCGGTATCTCCTCCTCACCCTCCTTGCTATGATGTAGCCTAGTCCATCTTTTTAGTTCTTCACGATAAAGATTAAAACAGAGAAATATGGGCAATCACAGGTAAATCCTCAAGACACCGAAAGTGACATACATTCATTTTCTCTCTTTTATCTCCGTATTTTTTCTCCCCCTTTTCTTTGAAATTCATAAAATAAGAGAAGCCAGATATATACTCTGTATCGGATGATAAGGTTGTTTATTGTTGGTTTGTGAGATGTGCATCAAACTTCCAGCTGCCGTTGGTTAAATTTGTTACTTGCGAGCAGCTACTTATTTAAATTTATAATTTTTATTTTATTCATTTATTTTTACTTGTATAATTAATGAGCAGGCACAGGATTGGTATGTGAGCATTTATGTGCCCTTTTCTCATTTTTATATTGTGTACATTGTTTCATGGTTGAATAACATGAATTGTCATGTGCACGTATAATGTATCTGATGTACAATGCCTTGGATTGGACTATTACCTGGACTATTGAAGAAGAGGACTGGATTGGGTTGGGTTGGGTTTGGGAGGGGGAAGAAAATTGTCATACTCTTTGTTATTATACTTTTTTCATGTACTTCTTTTGTCAATAAAAAGTTGAAACATAAACTTCCAGCTGCCATCAGGTTAAGTTTACAATATGACAAATGACTTTAATCCGACATCAGATGTGATGGGACAATTAATGTAAATACAAATGAATCTGCTGGTTAGGACGGTTACATAAAGTAGTGAATGCTGTGATTGTTGTATGCATTAAAATGTGCCTAACACTGGATACCTGCCTCTGAGGGTTTGGTGAAGTGTGTGCACATGTGCGGCTGTCACCAAATTAAAGCTGCGAAGGGTGCACTTTGCCTGCGCCGAGAATAGACCAGGTTGGAGCTGGCAAGCTTTCAGCGCACCTTCCGTGCGTTTTTTGGCACAAAATTGTCACTGCGCCAACCTGACTCTGGTGGCACCTCCTCCTGGTGCACCATAACACCCTCTATAAAGCCAGTTGAAATTTCTTTTTAGAATATTTTTTCATGTAATTTAATATGTTGTTAACATCATAGGCTGTCTTGCTCATTAGGGCCTGAATGCTCTTCAACTAGTTTGTCCTAAATTATAGGTTATTTCATGGAATTTAACTTTCTTTAATTACTAATCATTTAGTTTCTAATCTGTTGTAAATGTTGTATTGTTCAGTGTTCTTTTAATTTTAAAATGAGGTTTCACGAAGTCTTTAATACTTAAAGTACACCAGTTGCTGTTTTCCAGACTTGCCTTACCACTCTTTTTGTTGAGAAAACTTGGAAAAAAAAGTTAAATTGATCTTACCACCACATATTAGCAATTTGTCTTTTTCCATGAAGATGCAAGCAGTTTTTGAGGACTGTTAGGAGACATGTGAAGTGGCTCTACCCTGGGCCCCCCCAAGATGACCAAAACTTCTTACCCTATCTCTAAGGGAGAGCCCAGCCACCCTGCGAAGCTGCTTGTACGCGTAATCTTGTTTTTTCAGTCACGATCCACAGCTCGTGACCATATTTGAGGATAAGAACATCAACTGATAAATAAAGAGCTTTACCTTGAGGCTCAGCTCCCTTTTCACCACGACAGACCAGTGCAGTGCCCACACAACTGCTGACACCACAACGAGCCACCTGTTGATCTCCCGGTCCATCCTTCCTCCACTCATGAACAAGAGGTACTTGAACTCCTCCACTTGCGGCAGAATCTCATCCCCGACCTGGAGAGGGCACTCCACCCACCCCCGGCCGAGAACCATGGATGTGGATTTGGAGGTGCTGATCCTCATCCCAGCCGCTTCACACTCAGTTGTGAACCGATCCAGTGAGAGCTGTAGGTCACGATCTGATGAAGCCAACAGGACCACATCATCTGCAAAAAGCGGTGACCCAATCCTGAGGTCATCAAACCAGAACCCCGTAACATCCTGGCTGCGCCTAGAAATTCTGTCCATAAAAGTAATGAACAGAATTGGTGACAAAGAGCAGCCCAGGTGGAGTCAAACCCTCACTGGAAACCACTCAGATATACTGCCGGCAATGTGAACCAGGCTCTGGCACCAGTCATACTGGTAATCAGCTGACCTTATCAGGGAGTCCGCAACCCTATATTTTCGGAGCACCCTCCACAGGACCCCATGAAGGACACAGTCGAATGCCTTCTCCAAATCCACTTAACACATGTAGACTGGTTGGGCAAAACGTTGTCCCGCATCCAGACAAGGGAAACTGAAAAACACTGTTCATGTCCTTCAAAATGGTCTTCGACCCATGTTTCATCTGGACCCTCCCTCAGGACCTGTTTGCCTTGGGAGACCCTTCCAGGGGCACAAAGTCCCTGGCAACATAACTCCTGGGGTTATTTTGACACGCAAACCCTGCCACCGTGATAAGGTGGTGGCTCAGGGAGGGGACTTGATGACATGCTAAACAAATCAATTTATCCACAGCTGCTATCAGGCAAGTAAAATGCTTCCAATGTGAAACAGCTTCAAGGCTGGCTGCAGGAAATCCAAAGCTATTTGGAGCAGAGAATCAGGCACAGAAGGAACTCAAAAAAGCAGACACAACAACTCTGTGAAGTGAAAGTCGGTATACAATAACAGGCAGAATCAAGCAGAGGTATGGAATAGACAGCAGGCAAAAAAGGCAAAGTCCAACAAAATGGGTCATTCTCAACTATGACTATGACAAGAACGCCTGAAAGTGTCACTGAGGAACAACAATCTAGCAACAAGACTGGGGAAGACACAAGGGTTAAATACATGAGGTGACTGGGGTACACTGGACTGTATAGTGCTGGGAAGGCACTATATAGTACTGGATAGCAGCGTCCACAGATTAGCTTCAACAGTGTTCCCAAAGCTAATTTGATTATCAAGAGACAAATGATACATGACTTTTTTTATTTCTTTTACAGTTAAGGGTGCTTTTCCACAGTATTTTGAAACAACCATTGAATGAAGAATGAGTTGGAAGGAAGCCATGCATCATCAGTCATTTGATTAGTCTTTGAAATGATATTGATGCCAATCTGTGCTATACAGTCCATGTCATCTCTGCCTACTCACAGAGGCCATGTTGAGGCAGACTTTAGGCTGTCAGATCAATAGGGACGCTGCAACATGTAGCCATGACAATCATGTCTGTGATTTCCAAAACCAGAAATTCTCAATAATATAAAACCGATTTAATTTAAAGAAAAATTCTGCCGCTTATCCGTGGTCTGGTCGCGGGGCATCAGCCTGAGCAGGGAAACCCGGACTTCCCTCTCCTCGACTACTTTGTCAAGAGACAAATGATACATGACTTTTTTTATTTCTTTTTACAGTTAAGGGTGCTTTTCCACAGTGTTTTTGAAACAACCACAGGCCAGCTGGGAGACATAGTCCCTCCAGCATGTCCTGGGTCTTCCAGGGGGATGCCTACCGGTGGGACGTGCCCGGAATACCTCACCAGGGAGGCGTCCAGGCGGCATCCTGACCAGATGCCCGAGCTATCTCATCTGGCTCCTCTCAACGGGTATGTTAACGTCACACTGTACATTTAGCATGCCTCTATTTTTTTTTTTTTTTAAGCCAGCCTTTTTTTCAGAACAATTTCAATGATTTAAAAAGCATTAGCTGTCTCTGAAGTATAATGTTTGGTCAATAGTTTGGGACTTTGCTCTGCAGCAGGAACAGAGGACATTTATGGAGCAGACTGGGTGACTGCTTTCAATCCAATCACAGAAATGTCTACATTTTCTTGCAATCAGGAGGTTACGAAGCAGCAACCACATAGCCTAATATATACTCAACAAAAATATAAATGCAACACTTTTGTTTTTGCTCCCATTTTTCATGAGATGGACTTAAAGATCTAAAATTCATTCCAGATACACAATATTACCATTTCTCTCAAACATTGTTCACAAATCTGTCTAAATGTGTGATAGTGAGCACTTCTGCTTTGCTGAGATAATCCATCCCACCTCACAGGTGTGCCACATCAAGATGCTCATCAGACACCATGATTAGTGCACAGGTGTACCTTAGACTGTCCACAATAAAAGGCCACCCTGAAATGTGCATTTTTTTTGCTTTATTGGGGGTCTGGGGACTCAGAACCAGTCAGTATCTGGTGTGACCACCATTTGCCTCATGCAGTGCAACACATCTTCTTCGCATAGAGTTTATCAGATTGTCAATTGTGGCCTGTGGAATGTTGTTGTGAGGCTGGTTGGATGTACTGCCATATTCTCTGAAACGCCTTTGGAGATGGCTTATGGTGGAGAAATGAACATTCAATGCACGAGCAACAGATCTGGTTGACATTCCTGCTGTCAGCATGCCAATTGCACACTCCCTCAATGCTTGCAACATCTGTGGCATTTTGCTGTGAGCCAAAACTGCACATTTCAGGGTGGCCTTTTATTGTGGACAGTCTAAGGCACACCTGTGCACTAATCATGGTGTCTGATGAGCATCTTGATGTTGCACACCTGTGAGGTGGGATGGATTATCTCAGCAAAGCAGAAGTGCTCACTATCACACATTTAGACAGATTTGTGAACAATGTTTGAGAGAAATGGTAATATTGTTTATCTGGAATGAATTTTAGATCTTGGAGTCCATCTCATGAAAAATGGGAGCAAAAACAAAAGTGTTGCGTTTATATTTTTGTTGAGTATATGTATTTTTTGACCACAGATTTAATGCCATCACCTGTGAGCCTACAGTTTTAGAGATAAATTAAACCTGCATGTGGGGCTACATGATTATGTTCAAATTTACAATATATCATAAAAGGCAACAGGCCATTTTGTTTTTGATGGGTTTTCTCCACATATTATAATTGAATTGCATTTCATTTTAATGGAAGAGGTTATTTTGTATTTAAGTTTTGTCATTTCTGGTCATTTTTTTTTCATGTATAGATCTTCCGTATTTTAATGGTTTGTTCGGGAGTTTGCTGAGGGAGGACATCTCATATATTTCCTGCGCCATTAGTGAACTGTCTATGCTGTCACTAGCATGCAAGCGACACAGTTGAGCCTCAGAAACCTCCCTGTTGGACCCCTACTGATGTCAGCCTAGAGATAAAGAGAGAGGGAGAGAGAGAGAAAGAGAGAGAGAGAGAGAGAGAGAGAGAGAGAGAGAGAGAGAGAGAGAGAGAGAGAGAGAGAGAGAAACCGTGGCAGAGAGAGAGAAAGGCAAGGCGAGAGAGCTTGGGAGTGGATGTGAGGAAATGAAGCAATAACAGCAAGAAAAGGGGAAGCAGCCACTATATGACACATTATTCCAGAGCAGAGAATTCAAGGGTGGAAAGGAACACTGTTATGTGCATAAGAAGGGGAAATTGCACAGTGACAGCTGAAGCTTACCTCAGCGAATAGTGCAGTAGATCAGCAAGGAAGACACCTCCCCTTCCTCCTCTGCACTCTTCCACTTCTGGGAGAACAAACCACCTGCTTAAGCGCCTCCTCTGCATTCCAGCTAACATCTTTACTGCCCACTTCATTACCTCTTTGCGTTGGGCATCTTAATTGGGATGCGGACCCAGCAGAGCTCAGAGGGGGGAGTTCCTCTACCTGGCGGAAGCTGTGGAAGCAGTGGCAGTGGTAGCTCAGGACTGTCACCTGGGTCAGACTCAGATGGAGGGAGCCCCACTGGCAGAGTGGTGGAGAGGATTGTGGATGAAGGTCTAGGGGTTGGCGGATGCATTGGTGGAGGTGGAGGAGGAGGCAGCTTAGGCGGCACTCTGAGGGGGGTCCTGTCTCGTTATTGGAGCTTAGAGAGTCTGCACTCCACCACAGGTAAGAGCTCTGATCATACAATGCAGGTCTGTATTTATATGCTTCAAATTGCTGAAGTGCATCATGTTACTAGCATAATACTCTATTGAGTGTGCTTGTAAATGTACAGTAAGTCACTGTATGCAAATGCAACACATTTAATCCAGCCAACCCCACACACTGGTTTAGGTTAGTACATGACACAGACATGGATAAGAGAAATGTGAGAATGTGTGAATATTTGCCAGTTGACACCCATTTGTGTTTATGTTTGGGTTGGCCAGCTGCATGGCTTTCTAGTTATGCAGAGAAAGGAAACAGTATAGCTTAATCTCCATTTCCACCGATTTAAGTGCTCATTGGTTTTACTCATGGTTTACATGCTGTGCATTCTTGTGGTGGATTGTCATGGTTCTCTGCCCTCAAGCCGCATATATGTAAAGTATGACTGAGCACTTTGAACACTCAGTACTTGAACTTACCATATGATTGTTTAAAAGTACAGAACAAAGGTGACAGTCAATTTTCAAGGAGAAGTGATTCTCAAAGAAGGCTTGAACACAGTTTTGTTATCATTTAAACTGCAAACTGATTTGGTCAAAGTTATTTTTTAGCATTATCTTCTTAGAGTGTTGCTTTGCCTGTGAGTCACTTGATTGTTTAGTTACAAGACTGGTTCCATACTTTTCATCTCACCAATATGGATGTCTGTCATTTAACAGACATTTGACAACAATCTCTCTGCCAACTCTTTCTCATGGCATTTGATTGTTGTCAACAAACTCAGCTCACTGCAGATATTAAGTAGCGGCCTTCATCTTGCCAGGATATGATAGTACTATGTACAATCTTAAATGCTAAGCTAGGAGAGGTAAAGCAGTTAATAAGTAGACATTTTAGTTAATAATATAATGACATCAATTTAAGATCTGCATAACTGAATTTGCATCAAATTTACTTTGTCTAAATAAGTTTGTTCATTGATGTGATTTGCATCTGAGGATTTTTTTTCATTTTTTGTGCTAACAGGGGTGAAGTGGGACAAGGACCTCTGTGTTCAGAAAACAATGAGCCTGTCTGACCAATAGTAAACCCTTTCTTTCTCTTTCTCTCTGCCTCCCCTTCTCTTACTTTCTCTATTCTCCATTTCTATGGCCTTTTAGGATATAATGAGTATAAATAGATACAATGATTTTGTCTATCCAACTTTTAAATATTGTTTCCCAACAGAATTTATAACTGTGGCATTTAAAAAAAATAAAAAAAATATGGGAAGTAAAATACTTTCTGCATCTCATCACATGCCGTGAAGTCAACCACATGTTATGGAATCTTCAGGTAACATTGACTTATTTGAAGTTTCATAGTGCAGGTAATGGTCAGTCAAACGTGTCTTTTTTAAGAATTGTTTTTGAATTTTTTTGACTGTTGCACAGATAGTGCTGTGAATTGAGTTGGAAAGTGGGTCAAGAAATAAAAGAGAAAGATAGAAAGGAGCCACAGGCCAGTCTTGAACCAGGGCTGCACTTTTTGGCAGTACATGGCACACTAACATGTCAATAATCAACAGTCATTCAAAAGTGAATCCACCAATTACAATAACATGATTATATATTAAGTACCTTTAAGTACTAAAAAATCAAACAATCTTGTTAAAGATATAATCATGCGAAACCCAACCATTGCTCCCACGGTCCTGATTGAGAGTTTTGCATTTTAACTTTTTCCATTTATTCTTCCCAGTTTGAAACAAAGCATTGGTGAAGGTAAAGACACAATCTTTATGAAATGTTTCGTCCTTATAGTGTTGGGCCGCCTTGAGCCTGCTATGTCTATGGATGTATAATCATATTTGAAACAGGGCTAAAGAAAAGCCTTCACTCTAAGTTGAATGTAAAACATTATATGAATATGAAGCTGAAGTTATATTTTTAATATTGAACTGCATTTCTAGTGGTGCATCTCATCCATGAAAATTCTTTGTAATGTCAAACACAAAACCCCATGATGAATTCAATCAGTTCCTCTCAATCTCTAATTACAGCAAAATCTATTCAAAATAACTCTAGAGGGTCAAACTTGAAAACATGTCAATTACATGCATGTTAATTACAGCAATGCTGGTTCATAACTCTGAACAACACTGTGCATCCACTCACCCCCACAAATACACACTTTTACACACATGCAAGCAAATGTGCAGGCACACACTGCCAAGAGACCTCATCTGGAGGACAAGGGATAGCAAGAGGAGGAGGGAAGAATGTCTAAAAGCATCTATCATTAAAAATGTGAGGCACAGGGCACTTGGGGAAATGGGTCACTGTGGAATAGCAATCTTGCCTGAAGCCTCTTAGTACTTACCTCTGCAAAAGTTACTTTGAGATGAGCACAATAGAAACCAGGAACTGTAATTTTGCCAGGGATATCATGGTCTGTTGATGATGACCAGCAGTTTTCATTGGCTTGGTAGAAAGTTATGAAAAGATCAATCTTACAGAAAGAGATAATTCCTTTATTGGCCTCAAAATCATTTTAGTGGTGTGGTATTTGCAAATACGCTACAGTTAACCTATAATCATCTTTAATGCATGTCACAGTCAACTTTACATTAAAACAATCAAGATATTTAGATGAGTTAGCATGCTATTTGCACATAGAGGCATTTCAGAGTCATAAAGCTGAAGTTGTACGATGGCTCTCATTGAACAAACATGCATATGGACAAAAAATAGGTGCATGGTCACTTCCATGCAAAGATCAGCATTTATCAGGTCGAGCATGTGTGTATCAGCTCAATTCCCATGCTGTGTCTAAACTTTTTCTTTTACACAAGCTTTCATCCTGTTTGGAATCAAACTGAAGAACATAAAATCTGTCAGTGAAAAATGTTGTTTATCATGGAATGCACATTTGACGTCCCTTTAGACTTTTGGACATCTCAGATTTAAAATTGAATTGTTACATCAGATATGACAGTTTAATGTATTTCTTGTTCTCTACTTAAATCTCTGTGGAATGTATAACTTAATAAATAATGATAAACTGAGTTAATTTTAAATTATTATTTTTTGTAGGTGTTTTCTTAGAAGACTTGTTTAAGAAATACTATTAATAATGTTAAATGTTAATTTCAAAACAGTAGGTCTCTGCAAGAAATGTTGAAGATTCAAGCAGAAAACTAAATCTAGTAACTGGTTAACAAATTTATCAGAGTCATTTACTGCTTTGTTCAGTGGGCCAAATCATCTGCAAACAAGAAGTTTTCAGCAGAACCTGTATTGTGATGATTTTAGAACTTGCAGGCTGTGTGATATACAGTACCTGTATATGCTGCAAAGAAGAAGATCTTTTTCTCATGAATAGGTAACAAACCACCTTCTAAGGCAAACCCCTGATAGTATTTTATCCTCAGCCTGCCTGAGACACTCTGTTAGAGATCCTGTCCAGCTGCAGCTTTTATTGAGTTAGAATCAGAGCAAAAACCCACAAAAAATGTTGTTGTTGCCCGAAGATTCACATACAAACTCAAGGTGGTTTGCAAATACAAAACATCATTCACAAAATAATGTATTTTGTTTTGCAAATGATAAACTTACCCAACTAACAAATAAATCATGCTTCAGAGACAAAAAAGTACAAAAATATTCTTCAAATACAAAAACAATTCTACCACAATGAAAAGCTGTCAAGTGGCTTTTGGCACACAATCTTACGTTGTCACATGACTTTTGACACAAATTTTCCACCTTGCAGATCCACACACACATGCCAGTAAATTTTCAAAGCAATGTCCTGCAACTCACACTCCACAGAAGCAGGTGGCGATGTTGATTCAATGTAAGGCTGCCGATTAGGCTTACTTAACTTTTTATTATGTTGAAATGCTACCCAGTGTCCCCTCCCCACTCTGTACACGCATACCAGTATTATTAAATAATCTGCTTCTGCCTATAGTGCATGTGTGAGCCTTGTGGCTTAGTGGCAATGTTGCAGACTCAAATTGCTGAGATTGTGAGTTTGATCCTTGGTGAGAAAATCTCAGTTTTGCCTCAGCGTTTTCAATAAAAGCTCTTACTACAGCTGCTTCTGCAGCGTATCAGTCTAGACATCACAGGTTGTGACTCTTTCAACAATGGTGCAATCCTTTGTTTGAAAGCTATCACAGTTTTGGCACTGTGACAGTGGGGCAGCGCTGCTGCGGGGCCCCTCCTTCTTCACCTTATCTCTCTATCTCTTTTATCTCTCACTAGTAGTCAGGCAACCGGTGAGAGAGAAGAAGGGGCCCAGAATTGGGCACTTAACAGGTTGTCATTCCTTCAACAACCGTGCAATCCTTTTTTTTTTTTAAAGCTATCACAGATTTGGCACAGTGACAGCTTGTTTAAACTACAGACCTAGCTCTACTTTTGTGCTCTCCACATGCATTTCACCGACATTAAACACTGTGGTCCTGTGGTATGGGCATGCTACTGCTTTGTGGCTTAGTGGTAGTACGTCAGATAAATCGGCAAAACCTTTGATAAAATGAAAAAGTTAACCCCAAACGTGCCCACTATTTACACTAAAATGGCGCTCACAGCCACTAGGAATGTTGTAGGGAGACGAAACCAATGCCAAAACGCAGGGCACATTGATGCCCACAAATCCCGTGACCTATCTCAAACAGGAAGCCGGGAATTTGAATTTAAAAGTAAGAGCTCACTTGATCATCCCAGCTTCGCACCATGATTTGAAACCCTTAAGCTCACAGCCAGACCAAAACTGACAGTTTTTTTTGACCCATAACATTCCAAAATGTGCTCTCTAGTGCCACCTAATCTCAAAATGGCACACAAAAGTAGTTGCTTTGGCAACAAGGAATGTTGTAGAGAGATCAAACCAACATCAAAACGTTTGTCTCATCAAGACCCACAATTCACGCGCTGACACCCCTGACCTCTCTCATACAGGAAGTCAGAAATTGCCTTTTAATGTAAAATGATAAGGCTCATAGAAAATAATTATCTTCTTCTAGGCCATAAATGGGATCAGCTTGAAACAAGGACAGATGAGAGAGGAGACTGATGATCAAAAGTTATGAAGGGATTTGTTATTTCTCAAACGGTTTCTAAATGACAAGCCCTCAAAGTTGGTGAACTCTGAAACAGGCCTCGCTGCTCCTCCCATTTTATGAATGGGGGAACACGGAGCAACAAGAGACATCCTGTGTCAGTTAGGCCTCTAAAGAAAAAACAAAACAAAGTACAGCTCTAAAAGTTACATGGCTGGATTGTTGACAAAATTTTCCATAGAAGGTCTTTTTTTTTTTAGAGAGATTGGGTCAAAATTTTGGCATCTGTGAGTCGATGTTTCACAAGTTTTCACTCAATCTCTCAGAGTGATTTGGGGTCACCTTCTGTGCCTATGATGTCCACAGCTGATCATTTGACTGAAGGAGGAACAATGGAATGTGTAATACACAACCATCATAAAGACTGAGGTGGAAAAAAAAAACATCACTTAAACTGTAATATCTCTAAAACACCAACAGATAAACATGAAAAACTGAGATCTGCATGTGAATGTTCTCCCAAAGGGAGGACCGGTCCGGTGGCTTAGTGAGAGGATTGTGCACTTGTGGACAAAAGCGCCTTTTTTGCATGATGATTTCTTGGGGTCAGTTTATTGAATTTTAGGACAGGAGGCCCTGACAAATATCTATTTTAAGTATCAAATTGCAAGACTATTAATATCAATGAACTATGTGAAAATCCGCAAAATGTGATAAAGCTGACTTACTTTGACATTATCGAAGTCATGACATTTTTTTTATCAATAACATCTTTATTGCCATGATGAATAAAAATGAATGTGCATCACTGTGTGAAAACACGTTATAGAGCTGTGCATTCTGACTACCTGTCACAACTGCTCAGTCTCAGAGAGATGGCAATACATTATGAGTAATTCATCACAAAAATGAGAGAAAAAAAGCAGAAGATAGGTATAAGAAATATAAAAGTTAGTTTGTTTGGATAATAAGAAAACTAAAAAAAAGCAATACTATAGAAAAAGTAGTAAAAATATTAAGACTACATGGGCAATTATACAGTGTAATTAAGAAAGATATGGTACAGAGTGATTTTCCCAAGTATTTTGTGAAAGATAATACAGACATATGAGGAAAAATACAGTAGTAAAATAATTTGATAAATTCTTTGGATAAGTGGCTCCTGTTCTCGCAAATAAATAAATAAATAAATCCAAAATCAACAGAAAATGAGGCTATGGGCCATTCAATCATAGGTAATGTATTTATTAACAGTATTTTTCTTGGTAAAGCAGAGAAGGAAGACATACTGAATACTGTAACAAATGTGCAAGTAAAGAATCAACTGACTGTGAAAGCAATGACATGATACTGCTAAAGAGTATAATAGAATATGCTATTGAACCAATTCTGTATAAATGTAATCTGCACTTTTCAACAGGAGTATTTCCTGATGATATGAAAACTGCCAATGTGATTCCACTTCATAAGAGTGGAGATTAACATTGTTTCTAAACTTTAGACCAGTATTCTTGCTTTCCACAATTTTCAAAAGACTTAAAAAAATTATTTGTTGCCAGGTTAGATGCATTTCTTGACAAATACAGTGTTTTAACAGTGGGGTTGGATTGAGGGCAAATGGATTTAACTCAATAAATATGCACAGAAATTGACCAGAAAAATCATTGTAAGCGTCTTTGTTGATCTTGACACCATAGATCAGACTATACTTCTTTAAAACTTTGTAACTTTGGTATTAAAGATATTAAATAAAAAAACAGAAAACACTTTGTTCGGATAAATAATATAAAATTGAATGCAAAAAACATCACCTGTGGGGTATCTCAAGAGTCAGTCCTAGAACCCAAACTATTTTGTTTGTATGCAAATGGTATTGTTCATGTTTATTAATTTCTTGATAGACTTTTTCAGATAATGCTACTTGGAAAAAATAAAAACAAGTACTGGAATTTGTCAAAATAGAATTAATAAAATTAAAGAATTGTCTGATATTTATCAATAATTATTGAATCTTAAAAAGACATACTTTATGATTTTTAGTAATAAATGGAAGATCCTAATTGCTTCAATACACACTACCTGGCTAAATCCCCCCCAAAAATAACCATTTGAATTTAACTAAACAAACAGGGACTTGCCTCCTATTGGATAAGTGCGGCATGAGTGATTATTTTTCAGCTGGAGACAAGTTATTTAACCCCAGCTGATGTAATGAGTAGCTTTTCATTTCTTAAACATTCATGTCAAAGACACATCCTGTGGTCGTGGAATAGATGTTCGTCTGTTTCAAGAGGGGTCAAATCATTGGCATCAAGCAGAGAAAACATCTAAGGAGATTGAAGAAACTACTAAAACTGGGTTAAGAACTGTCCAACACATTATAAAAACTGGAAGGATAGTGGGGAACCATTATCTTCAAAGAAGAAATGTAATCAGAATAAAATCCTGAATGATGGTGATCGGTGAATCACTTAAATGTTTGGCCAAATCAAATCAAAGAAAAACAACAGTAGAACTCAGGGTAAGTTCTATAGTGAAAGTACGAGCATTTCCAAGTGGTAAGGTAGTGCAGCAGGTAGTACACGTACCTCACAGCAAGAAGGTACGTGGTTCGATCCCAGGGTCCGTCAGGGCCTTTCTGTGTGAAGTTAGCATGTTCTTCCCGTGCATGCGTGGGCGTGGATTAGGACTGAACAGCTCTGTAGCCTTAAGAAACCCACTAATCAGTAAGGCTAATGAGAAAAAAGGGTTCAGTTTGCTAAGGAACATAGAGTTTGGACTGTGGAGGGCTGGAAGAAGGTCATGTGGTCTTATGAGTCCAGATTGACCCTGTTCCATAGTGATGGGTGCATCAGAAGAGAGGCAGACGAAGTGATGCACCCATCATGCCTAGTGCCTACTGTACGAGCCTGTGGGAGCAGTGCTATGATCTGGGGCTGCTGAAGTTGGTCAGGTCGGGGTTCAGCAACATTATGGCCCAAAGAATGAGGTCAGCTGACTACCTGAATATACTGAATGACCAGGTTATTCCATCAGTGGATGTTTTCTTCCCTAACGTAACAGGCATATTCAGAGAAGACAATGCCAGGATTCATGGGGCTCAGATTGTACAAACCCAAAACCAGTGAAGTTGGCACGTTGTGTAAATTGTAATAAAAACAGAATACAATGATTTGCAAATCCTTTTCAACTTATATTCAATTGAATACACAGCAAAGACAAGATACTTAATGTTCAAACTGAGAAACTTTATTTTCTTTTGCAAATAATCATCAACTTAGAATTTAATGGCAGCAACACGTTGCAAAAAAGTTGTCACAGGGTCATTTTTACCACTGTGTTACATCGCCTTTCCTTTTAACAACACTCAGTAAACGTTTGGGAACTGAGGAGACCAATTTTTGAAGCTTTTCAGGTGGAATTCTTTCCCATTCTTGCCTGATGTACAGCTTAAGTTGTTCTACAGTCCGGGGTCTCCGTTGTTGTATTTTACACTTCATAATGCACCACACATTTTCAATGGGGGACAGGTCTGGACTCAGGCAGGCCGGTCTAGTACCTGCACTCTTTTACTACGAAGCCACGCTGTTGTAACACGTGCAGAATGTGGCTTGGCATTGTCTTGCTGAAATAAGCAGGGGCGTCCATGAAAAAAGAGCGTTGCTTGGATGGCAACATATGTTGCTCCAAAACCTGTATGTACCTTTCAGCATTAATGGTGCCTTCACAGATGTGTAAGTTACCCATGCCTTGGGCACTAATACACCCCCATACCATCACAGATGCTGGCTTTTGAACTTTGTGCCTATAACAGTCCGGATGGTTCTTTTCCTCTTTGGTCCGGAGGACACGACGACCACAGTTTCCAAAAACAATTGTAAATGTGGACTGGTCAGACCACAGAACACTTTTCCACTTTGCATCAGTCCATCTTAGATGAGCTCGGGCCCAGCGAAGCCGGCGGTGTTTCTGGGTGTTGTTGATAAATGGCTTTGGCTTTGCATAGTAGAGTTTTAACTTGCAGATACTTACAGATGTAGACGAACTGTAGTTACTGACAGTGGTTTTCTGAAGTGTTCCTAAGCCCATGTGGTGATATCCTTTACACAGTGATGCCGGTTTTTGATGCAGTACCGCCTGAGGGATGGAAGGTCACGGGCATTCAATGTTGGTTTTGGGCCTTGCTGCTTCCATGCAGTAATTTCTCCAGATTCTCTGAACCTTTTGATGATATTGCGGACCGTAGATGATGAAATCCCTAAATTCCTTGCAATAGCTGGTTGAGAAATGTTGTTGTTAAACTGTTGGACAATTTGCTCACACATTTGTTCACAAAGTGGTGACCCTTGCCCCATCCTTGTTTGTGAATGACTGAGCATTTCAGGGAAGCTGCTTTTATACCCAATCATGGCACCCACCTGTTCCCAATTAGCCTGTTCACCTGTGGGATGTTCCAAATAAGTGTTTGATGAGCATTCATCAACTTTCTCAGTCTCTTTCGCCACTTGTGCAAGCTTTTTTGAAACATGTTGCAGGCATCAAATTCCAAATAACCTAATATTTGCAAAAAATAACAAAGTTTACCAGTTTGAACATTAAGTATCTTGTCTTTGCTGTGTATTCAACTGATATTAGGTTGAAAGGGATTTGCAAATCATTGTATTCTGTTTTTATTTACGATTTACACAATGTGCCAACTTCACTGGTTTTGGGGTTGTAAAAGATAGGTTCAGGAAGCATGAGGCATCATTTTCACACATGGATTGGCCCCCACAGAGTCCAGACCTCAACTCCATTGAGAATTTTTGGGATGTGCCAGAGAAGGCTTTGCGTAGTGGTCAGACTCTCCATCATCAATACAACATCTTGGTGAAAAACTAATGCAACACTGGATGGAAATAAATCTGTGACACTGCTGAAGCTTATTGAAATAGTGCCACAGCAAATGTGTGCTGTAATCAAAGCTATAGGCGCACCAACAAAATATTAGAGAGTGTGACCTTTTGTTTTGGTGGCAACTGTTTTTTGGCCGGTTAGTGTTTGTTGGTGGTGTTGAAATTCATAAAGTAAATTAAATGTAGATTTAAGGAGTCACGATCGTTAAAAATCTTGCTTTGGTTTTTGATGTATTTATATTAAATGTGAAATATCAAAAACCAGATTGGAGGGCTCATTAAATGTAAAAGCCCTATGTCTTTTGTATCTCTGTGAGTGTTCCATATCTGACCTATTGTATGAAAGTACAGGGAAGTGCTTGTTAAACATTTACTCGTTAAGGGCTCTAATTTCGTAGACCAGGCGCAAGGCGCAGGTGCACCTGCCTGCGCCGGCCTTCGCCGCGTGGACTGGCTGTGACCTGCGCACTTTGCAAGTTTCCTGCAGTGCCAAGAGAGGCGCACTCATGGCGCAGAGGGGGCGCAGAGGAGCGCGTCCACGCCCACGTCTCTGCCTCTCCGCGCAAATGTCAGAGTAGGAGGAGAATAGACATGAGTGGGATTAACACAGCCGATCGTTGTCTTCACCAATCAAATGACCGCCTCTCCTCGCCTTTAAATGCGCTGCAGCTGAGGCGCAGCGTCTGATTGGTCTGGATTATCCCCGCCACCGCGGAAACAGTGTGCTGGAAAGACCCAGCAGTGGAGACGTTGTCCCTTCAGCACGAGAATGGACAGTGGGGCGCGTCACCGTGTGGGCCAGCTCCTGGGACAGATGTAATCTGTCCCTTTGTCATTAATAGGAGTAAAAAAATAAGAGACAGTTTCACACCCGCTGGCTTATCCATTCATAATACTTGTGATCCACCTGCACTCCTGGTTTGTCATCGCCAAATAGCAGAGCCTTTAGTGATATACTGTATACTCTCCCGGTGTCTCCTCCTCATCCTCCTTGCAATAATGTACTCCATCTTTTTAGATCACGTTAAAAATAAAGACTAAAATAGAGGAATATGGGAAATCACGGGTAAATCCTGAGTGACAGACATTTATTTTCTCTCCTTTTTCTTCGTCTTTTTTCTCCCTCTTTTCTTTGAATTTAATGAAATGAGAGAAGCCAGATATATACTCAGTATCAGATGTTCAGTCTGTTTATTGTCGACTTGTAAGATGTGCATCAAACTTCCAGCTGCCGTCAGGTTAAGTTTCCATTATGACAAACGGCTCTAATCCGACATCAGATGTGACGGGACAATTAATATAGATACAAATGTATATGCTGGTTCAGATGGTTACATTAAATAGTGATTGCTGTGATTGTTTATTGCATTAAAATGTGCCTGACACTCTGGAAACCTACCTCTGAGGCGTGCGCACATGTGCGCTTGTCACCAAATTACAGCTGCGGAGGGTGCGCTCCGCCCTGCGCCGAAGATAGACCAGGTTGGAGCTGGCAAGCTTTCAGCGCACCTTCCGTACAGTTTTTTGGCACGAAATTGTCACTGCGCCGCTCGAATCTGTCGACACCTCCCCCAGGTGCGCCTTCAACTCCCCCTGGTGCGCCATCACACCCATCTCTGCGCAGACGGTCTACCAAATTGTCAAATTGGCAGTGCACGGCGGTGCACCGCATGAAATTAACACTGCGCGGGGTGCGCCAGGCTTGCGCCCCCTGCGCTGCGCCACGAAATTAGAGCCCTAAATGTTTATTTTACAAAGAAAGAGCCATTAGAGCAATTAGTAGAAGTCGCATAGAGACAGAACAAGGCCATTTTTACAAAGTCAAACTTGTTAAGGACCTCTTTCACAATACATGTAATTTTGCCCACAGCCCAATTTTTTGTTTATTGTGTGGTATTTGTAGTACACCCAGAGACTCCCAAGAATATACCTTTAGAAAATCCAAAAGTCATCAAGGGCCTGTACTATGACCTATTTTATGATCATTGCCATAGGTGTGAGCCAGGGTGCACACTTTACTCCAAAACTTACTCAAACACAAATAATAAATCATCAAATTGGGTCAAATCACCTTCACTGAAGTCTGGCTCATCTTTTGAAATCAAATGTAAAGCTAAGTATTACAACTGAAAGAAGTTATTGAATTTTAACTGGGAAAAAAATAGTTTTTTTATGATTTTTTCAACAAATTCAATTCTTTAGAGATGTGTCCGACCAACTTACAGTTGCTGTACAACTACAATACTTACAAATTATTTGGCCGCATATATATTCTCAAAGTGGGAAAAAAATCATCAAATTCTGAGACCGGTAAAGTTGTTCAATTAACAGGTTGGGTTACTGTGGAAGAATCAGGATACTGTTCCATGTCTTGTATATCAGGGAACCTTTAAAGATTTGTTCAGAATTCATCCTTCAAGTATGATTTCTTTTAGAATTTGAATGCTAGATTCAAAACAAAACAATGCTAGATTCAAAAAGAGGTCCTTTTATGCATAAGTGGTTTTCTGCATTCTTCTATTTGTGTTTAATGCTCTTCAGAAAACTTGACAAACAACCAAACAGAAAAGGTTTAAAAAATAGAATTAGTATAACTTAAAGCAAGCAGAGATCTTTAAAAAGCCGAAGTGTAGGACCAAACAGTTCAGCTTATTTTATTTACTGCCATATGAATGTATGGTGACACAGTTTTTGTCTATTTGAACAACTTGATATTTAAATTTTAAACAAAAAAGAGGTAATTCTATACAATGAAAGGACATTTTTCTCCCTATTTTGAATTCTGCCTATACTTTGCAGGACTTTATGGAAGATGTACAGGTACCAGTCTTGGTACTCTATTTTACACATCATTGGGGGGGGGTAATAATCAGAGGATAAATTAAAACAGTTTCAGGTTCTTTAATGGACAAAAAACAATTTATCATCAATGTTCTTCTTATGACTCACAGAACTATTACTTTTACAATGAAAAACAGCTTTGGTGTTTTATATGGATATTTTCTATATCTGTGTTGGGCTCCTAAGCTAAAATCCTTTAGTGGGTCTTAAAGAAGCCTCAAACAAAATTTGGCGCTTTTATCCACATGTGCACAATCCACCCAAAAATGTGCGCTAAGCCTCTGGACTATGAGGAGAAAACAAAGAGACATTAAAAACTTGCAGATGATGTCACTCACTGGTTGACAGGTTCAGAGCAGGAGTTCATCTGACTTACTGAAGGTGGGAAAATGGACTGTGTACTACTAACCCATTATAAAGAGGAGGAGCAAGAAACACATTAAACTTGAACCGTGATATCTCCAAAACACCAACGGATAACAAAAATGTGAAATTCAGATCTGTACATTGACGTCCTCCCATAGGGAGGACCAACCTTGCGGAGTACAACTTTAATCTGAAACAGACAAATTAAAGTAGCGTCTATCTGTGATCAAACTGAACCCCAAATATACCAAAATGTGCTCTCTCGCATCACCCACTTTTGTATCTCCAATACACTAACAAATAACAAACATGTGAAATTCAGAGGACTACAAATTTGTGATACACAGGAAGCTGGCAATTTGTCTTTCAAAATTAAACTAAGCCAGACAAAAACATTTTCGTAAACATAAACTGTAAATGATATCAGCTTGAAATGTGCAGGGATGACACACTTGACAATGATGATCAAAACTTTCTCGAACAGTTTCCAAATGAAGAACCCTCAATGTTGGTAAACCCTGATGCAGCCGTCCCAGCTCCTCACATTCAAATGACTGGGGCAAAAAGAAACAGGCCACTAAAATGATCCTCACAGCAAATACACAGCAAAGACAAGATACTTAACGAACTGGTAAACTGTGTTATTTTTTGCAAATATTAACTCATTTGGAATTTGATGCCTGCAACATGTTTCAAAAAAGCTGGCACAAGTGGCAGAAAAGACTGAGAAAGTTGAGGAATGCTCATCAAACACTTATTTGGATCATCCCACAGTTGAACAGGCTAATTGGGAACAGGTGGGTGCCATGATTGGGTTTAAAAGCAGCTTCCCTGAAATGCTCAGTCATTCACTAACAAGGGTGGGGCGAGGGTCACCACTTTGTGAACATATGCGTGAGCAAATTGTTGAACAGTTTAAGAACAACATTTCTCAACGAGCTATTGCAAGGAATTTAGGGATTTCATCATCTACGGTCCGTAATATCATCAAAAGGTTCAGAGAATCTGGAGAAATTATTGCACGTAAGCGGCAAGGTCGAAAACCAACATGACAGCCTGTAACCTTCGATGCCTCAGGCGGTACAGCATCAAAACCGACATCACTGTGTAAAGGATATCACCACATGGGCTTAGGAACACTTCAGATAACCACTGTCAGTAACTACAGTTTGTCGCTACATCTGTAAGTGCAAGTTAAAACTCTACTATGCAAAGCCAAAGCCATTTATCAACAACACCCAGAAACACCGCCGGTGTTCTGTCGAGTTGTCCTACCCATCGAGACGTCCTACTTTGCGTCACTGCGCATGCGCACGAGTCAACAGCGTAGAGGGTTAGGGTAAGGGTTAGGGTAAGGATTCATAAGGTAAGGTAGGACGATTCGTGGACGCAGAACACCGGCTTCGCTGGTCCCGAGCTCATCTAAGATGGACTGATGCAAAGTGGAAAAGTGTTCTGTGGTCTGACGAGTCCACATTTCAATTTTTTTTTTTTGAAAATGTGGTCGTCGTGTCCTCCGGACCAAATAGGAAAAGAACCAGCCGCACTGTTATAGGCACAAAGTTCAAAAGCCAGCATCTGTGATGGTATGGGGGTGTATTAGTGCCCAAGGCATGGGTAACTTACACATCTGTGAAGGCACCATTACTGCTGAAAGGTACATACAAGTTTTGGTGCAATATATGTTGCCATCCAAGCAACGTCTTTTTCATGGACGCCCCTGCTTATTTCAGCAAAGACAATGCCAAGCCACATTCTGCACGTGTTACAACAGCGTGGCTTCGTAGTAAAAGAGTGCAGGTACTAGACTGGCCTGCCTGTAGTCCAGACCTGTCCCCCATTGAAAATGTGTGGCACATTATGAAGCGTAAAATACAACAACGGAGACCCGGTCTGTTGAATGACTTAAGCTGTACATCAGGCAAGAATGGGAAAGAATTCCACCCGAAAAGCTTCAAAAATTGGTCTCCTCAGTTCCCAAACGTTTACTTATTGTTGTTAAAAGTAAAGGCGATGTAACACAGTGGTAAAAATGCCCCTGTGCCAACTTTTTTGCAGTGTGTTGCTGCCATTAAATTCTAAGTTGATGATTATTTGCAAAAGAAAATAAAGTTTCTTAGTTCGAACATTAAATATCTTGTCTTTACAGTGTATTCAATTGAATATAAGTTGAAAAGGATTTGCAAATCATTGTATTCTGTTTTTTATTTATTTTATTTATGTCAAGTCATTTGTCCTCAGTGAGTGTGAGCACTCACCTCTGTGCCTGTGTGACTAAGTAACTTTCCCCTTAATAGGAGAAAGGACTGAACAAGTATAGATGTTATATGAAACTTTACTTTGTTTTACTTGTAATTGTATTTAATTATGAATTATCTGACAGTCTCTTAGACCTATTCGACAGCGCTCCGCTTCGTCTTTGGCTTTATCGATCCCTGCTGTAACCTGACACCACAGAGTCTGGGCTCTTTTGCATACTGACAGCTGATTGGATGATTACTGAGGGCTGTGTGTGCGTACGTACGTGCATGCGTGCGTGTGTGTGCTGGGGCTGCAGTAAAACGGAGACAGAGGAGGAGAAGGAGGCGATGTGTTTTGTCAGTTTTAGGCAGATTTTCCGCCACCGCCGTCACTTTATTCAACAGTAATAGGCTATATTACGTTTGTAAGTATATCGAGATGTGCTCTCTCAACTTCTAAATTTTAGATTTGAGAGAGGGAGATGAGGGAATTGTTTTCGGGAGGGTGCACCGGTACGACCAACAACTTTCTAGTTTGGGGGCTTGGGATTTGCAAAGAGACATTCTCTACATAGCAAAACTATGTGACGTCAGTCACCAAACACATCCTCACATCTGGTTTCATGACATTTTGTTTTGGCCGTATTTAACCTCAGCTAGAAACGTGATGTGTTGATGTGTTTGATGAAGTCAGTTTGGTAATGTTATCCTGACAAAGATTCAACCTCACTGTTTCTGTATCACTGACAGTAGGTTACCATGACAATGGACCCTGTCATGACCTCATCTTAAAGCCTGCCTACTGAATTATCTAATTCCTGAGAAAAAAAAAAAAAACATTTTGATTTGATTTTTTTCATTAAATTAAATGTTTTGGTGTTAAAACACATCGCAAAGGCTTTTTTTTGCTATCTCATTTTATTAAAATTTTATAAAGTGCACTTCAGAGCACAAAAGGACTTCATTGATCTCGAGTGTTAACCATTAACAAGCTGATTTTGAAAAATTAAAGTGCCTCTGAAATCATTGGAGGCAAGATATCAAAACCGATTGAACAGATTTACTTAAAAAAACATCAGAAAAAATGCTGGTCATAGGATGATTCAAAGCTTGTGCAAAATTGATAGCGTGCAAAGCTGATCAACTAACCAGGTGCACTGATGGTTGCATCTGTCAAATTAGTAAAGTAGCACGCGCAATCCATTTAATGTTTTTGCCTTTATGAATATGCAGAGTACATGCAGATGATCAGAATGTGCAAAATACTGGGAGAAGGAGATGCAAATGTAATCATTTAGCACCTGAAATGTGATTTATCACACCCTCAACTGAATTTGTGTGGTGTCTTTGTGTCTATATTTAGCACGTTTGAAAAGCAGGTGCAAACTGGCACAGTGTTACGCATATAGGGCTGATGACAGAGAGGGAGAATCCTCTGTGTGTGTCAATATGCTTGGACTGTCAAAAACAGTATATATACTTACATATACAGTATACTAAATAAAATATATATACACACGCACACACATACCTGAAGTTCAGGTCACTGATGATTTTGAGCTAAATTGACTTATTGCATTTTGATTTAACTTGATATTTCTCTTTAACTTTTATTAATTTTGTTCTGCTTTGACACAAGTTTATAAAATAAAGTTAATATTTGCTTTAAGAAAAAAAATCTTAAAAGCAGGTCTAGTAATTAAAGGGTAATATTGCCAGACAAACCAAAACAACTTCTGTTCTTCATGCCTTAATAACACAACTGGCAATTTTTATCACATGTTCAATGTGGATAGCAAAACAGCTCTGAACAGATTCAAGATACATTTGCCACAAAAAAGTGCTTGCTTGCAGGAAAAATGCATCCTCATCCACAAATGTTCTTTAACTTTTGCTAAAATTCGTCTGGCTTGCATGACAGCTCGTTTGGTGGAAAAAGAGCTTATAGCTTACATCTTTTACTGTTTTATTTCTTTTTTCACATTTGTGGATTAGGATCAGTGACCTGAACTTCAGATCAAATGTTTTACCTTTAAAACTGTAGTTTAAAGAAGTTAAATTACTGTGTTGGCAAAAAAAAATACTATTGGAATTGGACTGCTTTTAGAAGTTTGTTAAACTAAACAATTCAAGTAGAGCTGACTTAATAGCAAGTTTATTGAACTTAAGAAGTTCACTTGATCTGAACCATTCTTAATTCAACTGAACTTAAATTTCTAAATTCAGATAACTTAAAATTTTAAGGCAGCCCTGACTAACTTTTTTAAGTTAAAACAACTAGCCTTTCTTACAGTGCAGGCACCACTGTTGCCTTCACCTTCCAGGCTTTCTACAGCACCCCTTCCAGCCCTTGGTATTTCTCTAGTTTCTCGTGTTCCTTTTTCTTGATGTTGCTATCACTTGGGATGAATACATCAATCACAACGGCTTTCCTCTGCTGCTTATCTATGATCACAATGTCCAGTTTGTTGGCCATTACCATTTTGTTGGTCTGTATCTGGAAGTCCAACAGGATCTTGGCTCGGTCATTCTCCATCACCTTGGGAGGTGCTTCCCATTTTGACCTCAGGGTCAGTTTATTCTCTGCATAGATGTTCCTGTACACTATACCGGCTTCTTGGTTATGGCGTTCCATGTATGCTTTTCATGCCAGCATCTTACACCCTGCTATAAGCAGCCTGCACCTGGGATCTTGCCTGGTGTGGCAGATCTGGGCCTCTATTGCTCTGGTGCTCAAGGCCTGCTGTGTATATATATATATATATATATATATACATATATATATATATATATATATATATATATATATATATATATATATATATATATATATATATATATATAAATATATATATATATATGTATATACACACACACATATATATATATACATATATATATATATATATATATACACACATATATATATATATATATATATATATATATATATATGTGTGTGTGTATATATATATATTTATATATATATATACACATTTTGTATGTTTCTACAGCTCTGTCAAGAGCCCCAGTCTTTATAATGGCTGTGCATTACACATTCTATTGTTCCTCCTTCAGTCACATGATCAGCTTTGGACATTAAAGGTTGGGAAATGTGACGTCATCCACTGAGATTGAGTGAAAACTTGTGAAACGACGCCTCACAGATGCCACAATTTTGACCCAATCTCTCTAAAAATAAGATCTTTTAAGGAAAATTTTTGTCAAGAATCCAGTCATGTAAGTTTTAAAGCTGTACTTTGTTTTGTTTTTTCTGTAGAGGTCTAACTGACACAGGATGTCTCTTGTGGTTCCGTGTTTCCCCATTCATTTGAATGGGAGGAGCAGCGAGGCCTGTTTAAGAGTTAACTTTCAGAGCTTGTCATTTGGAAACTGTATGAGAAACAACAAATGATGATCAACAAACTTTTCATCATCATTGTCTAGTGCATCATCCTTGCGCATTTCAAGCTGATATCATTTATGCTGTAGGAGAAGAGAATGTTTAAAAAAAATGTGTTTGTCTGGCTTAGATTCATTTTGAAAGTCAAATTGACAACAAATTTTTACTCTGAATTTATATGTTTGTTATCAGTAAGCGTTTTGGAGATATTATAGCGTGTGATGCTAGAGAGAACATTTTGGCACTTTCGGGTTTAATCTGATCCAAGTTAGACCCTATTTGATTTTGCCTATTTCTAAATCATTTATTCCTCCTCAAAATTTTTATTCCTCTGAATTTTACTTGTTTGTTATCCGTTAGTGTTTTGGAGATATCACTTCACTGGTTTTGGGTTTTGTATATATGGCCAAAAAAGCCAGCCGGTGGCCAGTTTGCAAAGTGTCACCCACCCACTCTCTGTCACACCCTTTCACAAGCTAATCCACTGTCTCTCTCCCAGTTCTCAATAAAGACATAAAGATACCCCCCACCCCAAAAAAATAAAAAATAGAAATACGCTTAAACAATAATTATTTTTATTTATGCATGTGTGTGTATATTTAAAAATGTAAATATATATGTATATTGTAACAGTATTTTTATTTTGAGAGAACAACATGTTTGCATTGGAAATCTGCAACACAATTCAAAGCATTAAACCACTTACAGTTGTGAACTGACACAAATAACTGCTCTGGTTAAGATTAGTTCTTGGACATGCAGCTTCTGAGGCATGGGCACATCGTTTTTTAAATGACTTGCTGCATAGGAAGTTGCCCATAGTGCTATTAGGATGCTTTTGGATGACAAATACATTTCTCTATGCACACTTTTTTACTGGGCAGTTTTGTTTTCCTCTGTTAGAAGGTGTTCCCGGAATGTTGGCAGCTCAGTATCTACTGAAGCTCAGTGAAACAATTAATCTACACTCAGCATTTTATGAACATAAAAAAATCTTAAAGTTATAGTCCAGCATACAATATGTAGTTTACCACTCCCATGCAATTGTTGTGGCTGCACTCCAACTGAACAATCAGCTAAAAATATTTCTCCTGTCTTTGTTGGAAAGGAGGAGAAGAAGAAGAAAGCATTTTCTCTACGTCTGTTCTCTTTATTGGCAGGCAGACAGTGAGAAGTCTTTGTACTATAAATAGATTTCCACAGATAACAGACAATGATGACCCCATTGGCTAAATGGAATAGATGTAAAAACTCAATATTCTGCTCCTCTAGGTTTATTCTCAGGGCTGTTATTCCATTATATTTAACCCAAAATGGCAATATTCTTTCACTTTGTATGTCACAGAGCATGGGCTCCCCATACACAAAAAAGGACCCAAAATGATTTTGTCCCCCCATGGAGTCTGCATCCCCCCTCTAAGTCCCCCTCTCAGCATGAACCTCTGATACAACCTCTAGAGATTGAGCCAGTGGGGGTCAACTCCTTCCCCGATTGTATCTCTTCAACTTTCAAAGTGGAGGTAAAACATCCAAAGGATGTACCAAGATGGCTTGGAAATGTAAAGAGGCTTCTGTATTTGTAGATCTCCTGTGTTGCTATAATCTCTCATCCTCTCTCACACAACATCATTACATACTGTAAATGAACATGTTGGAACACCAATTTTACCTTGTTTTGGAATTAATCTGAATGTATTAAGACATAATGATGGCTGAGCATTTGTGAAATACACTGTGACAACATCCTTTGCAACACAGGTAACAAGTAATTTAACACTTTGAGTATCTACTCTGTATAACTACTCATAACACTTTTACATCCTAATTGTTTCTATGAATGTTATCCATGAGTACTTACTAACACATTCACACATTTTCATACCCATTTTCATGTGCGGAGAAAGTAATTTGTGGTTAAATGCCACTGACGATCCACTGAAATGATTTCTTACCTATTGTGCCGTAATGCAAGGAAGTTGGTATCTAAAACTTTAAAAAACTAAAACCAATACTAATGAAAACTTTAAGCATACGTAATTGCCGTATTGTCAGTTTCTGCTCTTGTTTACAGTCACTGCCCATTTAAGCTATAGAAGAGATATAATATACTTTCCAGTATGAAAACTAGACCTTCAACATTTCAAGATAGTTAAAGTACTGGTGGGTCACACATGGCCCTTTTCCACTAGCACGCTTTGGCCCTACTCTACTCGGCCCGACTCAATTTGCAGCGTGTTTCCACTAGCCTGGTACCTCCTAAAACAAGCTAGTTTTAGTACCTACTCCGCTCTGGCTCCAAGCCAGCTGAGTTGATACGAAAAGAAGACATCACCGACTGCCGACTATTGATTGGTCAGACAATGTCGTCATAGATGAGTCATGAGCGCGACGACCTAGCATGCTAGTGGTAGCTACCATTAGCTTATCCTCATACGTCTTTTCTTTGCAGCTCGATTGCTCTCGTCCTCGGCTTCATTCTGTTGTATAGCTTCCACAATTCTCCTGTACTTCTCAAGGGGTATTTCTTCTTGCCACCTGCAGCCTTCTTCTGCTTTCTTTTTTTACTCGGTTTGTGACAAAAAGTTACAGATTGTTGTGTCGCGCTCAAAATAACGTCACCGCAGTGCCGCTCAGCTGTTTACAGCGACACTGCACCCCATTGGGCAGGCGACTGGGACTAATGGAAAAGCAGCACAAGGCGAGTAGAGTAGAGCCGGGTAGAGCCAAGTAGAGTAGAGTAGGGCTAATGGAGAAGGGCCATTAGCCCCTGACCTTGGGTGCATCTCAAAGTTCCGAAGTTTCATCCTCGCTTCCTCCACTTGCGTCGTTCACTTGCATCTTAGTCCCGCCCACCAGAGATGCATGCCAGAGACGCGAGGAAATGAAGAGAGGAGGGAGGAAACGAGGAGATTCATTTTAAGAGAAATGAGACATCCTCTCCTCTGGAGCGTCACATGAAGCAACGTCATTTAGTGATGAGGGCGTCACAGCCGAGCGCATGGGAGAAACTGAATTAAGGAAAATAATGTCAACTCCGGGGACTCGACCTCGGTAGATACGTATTCATTTTTACATCGATTTAACATGAATATGAAACATGAATGTACATATGTACATGAATGAAAAAGAAAACTGTCACATCTTTCCAGGCCCAGAGTGACAGGAGTTTTTAATTGTTATATTGCGGCCACTTTGTGTTCATCAATAATGTGTTTATTCTGCTATAAGCACTTAACCCCCCTCGTGCGCATTTATATAGAAAAAAAGTAAAGGCCTGAGATAACAACGCACAATTCTCTACTTTCTCTTCAGTTATTTTAGCTTGATAAGATCAGGAACTACATAAAACATGATTTTCGTTAATGTGCATTATAATCTGCCTGACCGTGGGATCTATTGAGGGCTGGTATGTGTCAATGAGCATCTCTGTCACTGACTGACTTTTTAAATTTATTATTGTCCATGCTAGCTGTTTGTCAGTGTATGTATGGTCTGGGTAGACTGCAAAAACTGAATTGCCCTTTGGGATAAATAAAGTTGTCTAATCTAATTTAATATAATGTAAAATGTGTTTTCCTGAACAGACCTGTCTACTGCAGCCTTACAGTTACAGACATAAACACAAACAACACAGATAAATCATGACAGACAACAGATGGAAAACCTGGAAAGAAATGCCCCGTGATAGTGTTCAATATTTTCTGTGATATCAATATGACCAGCTTAGAATTCTTTTAAATGATGAGTCAAATATTTCTTTGCACAGTGAAGAAAATCAAACAACCGAGATATAGTCCATGGGCCAGAGCCCAAAATTTCACTTGTCTGTACCACTCAAGGTGACAAAAGTTGCTTAGGATTTTTGAAAAGATCCATGTCTGAAGATGATATTTTGGTATGATAACCCTTCCTGAGTGGCAGCTGTATCACAGTTAACAGCCCATGACGTTACCCACCCCCTTAAGAAAATTACATTTTAGACACTGGTGCATATCCTGATTTAGACTCATGTACAGTACATCTGTCAGTATTTTACTATATTGTCTTTGGTATCATTTTAAAGAGAACCTTTTAAGCTTTCATCAAGTTAAAATGAGAATCTTTCTGACCAATATGGAGGCCACTGTAGCTCTTTAAACTATAAACAACACTCATTTTTACACAATTTTCGCCTAAATGAAATCTTATCTTTTAGCCCTGTGTCATCTAGGAATGACAGGAATATAAAATATAAGAACTAGAATACTCACAGGACCATAAGGATTCAGGAAATGTATAATAAACCCCTACTCTATCATTGTTACAGGTCATTGTGAGCCTTAAACTAGACAACATTAATAGCTAGACCAAGGACAGTATGACGTCACAAACTGGGCTTTATCTTGACTTCATCTTCATTTGATGACTTCATGTTTTGCATCAAATGGTGATTTCTGTGTAGCAAGTGGAAACTGTGTTCCAATAGATGGCACTGTACCTGGCTGTTAGTGAAATGCAGCACGAATATGAGAGAAGACAACAAAAGCAAAACATTTTTTTCAGCTGTGTTGTTCTTGTAAAGTTGCTCCCTTCAAACAAGGTAATGTGCATTAAAATGATCATCTGAAATAAATGATATAAAGATTGTAATGGATATGATTGTGGAAAGCATATAGGATCTTGACAGATGTTATCAATATCCCACATCGCTAAGGCTGAAGACAGATGCTAGCACATTTTCGAACAAGTGTTTTAATTGACTGTGAGTTATATTTGTATAAACCGACCAGTTGCTTTTACAATTTATTTACATATTTTCATTGGTGAGCTGAGTCAGTTATATTTTTTTAAAGAGATGTGAGGAGTTTCTAAGTAATTACAAAAAAGTCTCCCTTTTAGATATTTGCCTGATGGAAATACACACTTTATGAGTTTTATAGCATCAAAATAGGTTATCTATAAAGGCTATTCCTTAGCCTTCCGGTCGGGTCCGACAGGGCTGGACTGGCCTGGATACTCGACTTCGGGAAGAGGACAATTGAAACTACAGCAAATTAATATTATTTTATTATTTATATTACACGTCTTCGAGCACGGGGCTGTAAGTAGCGATATATAGCTGGCTACAAAACTACGATACTAAGGTGGGCTTTACACGAGTGCGAATTTGTAAGACTCCGGTAAAATAAACTATCGATCTGGTGATATTGACACACGGAGACGCATATTTGTCCATGACTCCGCATCTTTTTTGAAAACGGGTTTGCAAGTGGATATCTGCGTATTCGTCTTCATGCCGTAATGGTATAAACAGATAAGTCTGGAAAAGACGGTGACCTCATAGCACACGTCCTCCTCCCCGCCCCCCAACTCACGCTGTCACACACACACCAACAACAACTATGGTGGCAGCAGCTATAAATATTGCTACGACTTTTACACCAACATTTTCTCACAGAACACCAACAACACCAGCTACAGCAACAACAGCAACAAGTGCTCATGCAGAGACGCAGCATGTTACGCGTGCATGAGCACTTGTTGACGTTGAATCCACCTCGGAGCACAACTGTGATGTTACGAGTGTAGTAACCCAAGAACTACATTGCCCAGCATGCAATACGGGTTAGGAGCATGCGTGGAAACCCCCAGGTACGTCCCGGCGTGGATTTTGCGTTCTCAAGTAAATACACAAGCCTATCTACAATACGATGTGTAAACAGCGATCCATGTTTTGATGCCGACGCCAAGACAATACGGTGCCGTTCTCATGTGAGGAGGGCCTACGTTTTCCAAAAATTCCTTGTTGTCACACATCAAAAACTACCGCTACGTAACTAGAAAGAGATACATTACCTCGTCACTTTGCATCCTGTAAGTTGTTGAAAAAAGAAGTTGTAAAGCAATGCAGAGTTCTGAGGAAGGTCCGAGCTGCATTTATCACAACAAACACACGCTTTGGCTTCAGTCACGTCTTTGGTGCGTTACAGTTGTAGTCAGAAGTAGCAATTTCCGGGTTCCGAGTAGGAAACTGCAACTGGAGCGTTCCCCGAAGTCGGAATTTCCTACTGGGAACTCGGTGAAACCTCGCCACCCCGAGTTGACAATCGAAGATGGATGCCCCCAGTGTGAACAGTTATTTAGCTCCTGTAATAATCCATTTATTTGCACTTCTGACTGGGGTGTGTCGCTCTAGATCAGCTGTATACATAGTATTGTTAGACTTATATTTACAAAAATGCTGCCATAGTGATAATCACATCCTTCATGTGGTATTTGTGAACAACAACGCAGGGCGTGCTAACAACAGCTAACAATAACCTGGTAGATTGGCATGTTTTTTTCTGACTTCAACTGGAACACCAATAAGTCAGAGATGATGTCACTCTCAGTTCCGAGGTTACTGGAACGCAGCATTATGACAGTCGCTGCGCATGCTCATGGGTAGCAGAGTCTTTATTTCGCCAGTAATAGATTCTCCTCATAGCACCTTGAAGTATATTTAATATTACTTTCGTTTAAAGTAATTACAAAAAAAAATCTGTGATTTGAACTTGTTTTGTGTATATATTAATGCCGCAAGGCTACATCTGATCTGTGTGTTGCAGTTTAAACTGCCTGACTATGGCCACTGGTGAACAAGCACGTAACAACCCGCTAGCAAAGCAACCACAGGTGGAGTGTATCATCCATTGTTCTGATGATGAAGATAAGCTGGTTTCATTAAAAAGTGTTGACTCCTGGAAAACACTGCTCAGGGCAGCTCAAATACCAAATCATGCACCGGTTTTTTTAACTGGCAGAGGACATTCCTGAAGGACAGATTCCAGCAATCTATTACCACAGCAAGTGTTGCAGTGTCTTCACTATGAAGAAACTCCTTGATGGCATCCATGAAAAAGAAAAGCCAAGTGCTAGTAGCTGTGCTGAAGAGAAAGACTTGAAAAGAAATGCTCAGCGTGTCCCAAGTACCTCTAGGACACACCCTGTGGAGTATATCTTTTGTCAGAAAACTTCCAAATATCTGAAAGGGCAGAATACAGGAGAAGCACTGGTACAATGTTGCCGAATGCGTGCTGATGCAAGGATCAGGAGTGCAGCCCAAAAGAAAATGGATGGCCGAATCCTTGCCCTAGTGAGTAGAGGCCTTGCAGCTGAAGGGCACTACCGCAATTCATGCTATAAACTGTACACCAAAGAGGAGGTTTCCAGAAAAGAGGTTGCCAACAATGAAGATGGTGGTGATGTTACAGATGATGCCCAGTATGAAGCTGCTGTGAAACAGTCGTACAATGAGCTGTTCCTCTTCATCAGAACAGAGCTTTTTGGCAATCCTCGAGTGATGGCCTCAAGTGGCCTATTGCATCTTAACTATGAGTCTAATTTATGGACTATAAGCTGGTCCCTAACTGAAAGCTTTATCAAAGAGGAATGTTTGAAGTCTAGCCTTAAAGGGAGAGAGGGAGTCTGCCTACTGAACTGTGGTCGGTAAATGGTTCCAGAGAAGAGGAGCCTGATAACTAAAGGCTCTACCTCCCATACTACTTCTGGAGATTGATGGTACCACGAGCAGGCCAGCATTTTGGGAGCGTAATGTTCTAGAGGGGTTGTACAAGCTCTTTTAACATAAACTGGTGCCTGTCCACTGAGAGCTTTATAGGTGAGGAGAAGAATTTTGAATTCTATTCTATATGTTATTGGAAGCCAATGCAGAGAAGCTAATACAGGAGTAATGTGGTCTCTTCTCCTAGTTCTGGTCAGTACACGTGCTGCAGCATTTTGGACCAGTCTAAAGCGACTTGCTGGGACAACCTGAAAAAATAGAATTACAATAGCCCAGTCTAGAGGTCACAAATGCATGGACTAGCTTTTCAGCATCGCTCTGGGACAGGATTGGCCTGATTTTAGCAATGTTACGAAGATGAAAGAAGGCTCTTTTTGAAATTTGCTCTATGTGAGAGTTAAAGGATAAATCCTGATCAAATATAACCCCAAGATTTCTAACAGTTGTGTTTGGTGCCAGGCTAATGCCATTTATGGCAGTTAAATCACTAGAAAAGGTTTCCCTAAGACGTCGAGGGCCAAACACAATGATCTCTGTCTTGTCTGAGTTAAGAAGAAAATTTCTGGCCATCCAAGTTCTGATGGTCTTTAAACATGCATCTTGTTTAGAGAATTGGTTTGTCTTACCTGGCTTCAGTGATACATAAAGCTGTGTATCATCAGCGTAGCAGTGAAAATTAATAGAATATTTCCCCATGATATCACCAAGGAAAAGCATATATGTGGAGAAGAGAATTGGACCTAGCACGGAGCCTTGAGGAACTCTGTAACTTACTTTACACAGAGGACTTGTTGATCACGTGTACAAACTGATATCTATCAGATAAATAGGACTTAAACCATCTTAGGGGAGTCCCTGTAATCCCAAGTAACATATCTAATCTCTGTATAAGAACACCATGATCGATGATGTCGAAAGCAGCACTAAGATCTAACAAAACAAGTACAGAGAGAAGTCCTTCATCTGAAGCTGAGAGTAGATGGTTGGTTACTTACTTAGAGCAGTATTTGTGCAATGATGAGCTCTAAATCCTGTTTAAATCTGCTGATTCTCAAGCACGCTGTTGTCTTGAAGGAAGTCACATAGCTGATCAGCCACTACATTCTCCAGGATCTTTGAAGCAAATGGAAGGTTTGAAATAGGCCTGTAGTTAGATTATGTTCCCGAATTGAGGTTTGGTTTTTTCAGGAATGGTTTGATTACTGCTGTTTCAAAAAACTGTGGCACGTAGCCTGTTGATAGAGATATATTTATTGTCTTCAGCAGGATGAACAAACTAGGGGAAAGACCTCCTTGAACAGTTTAGTTGGGATTGGGTCTAAAAGGCAGGTTGATGATTTAGAGGAGGAGACAAGAGAATTTAGCTCCTGAAGGCTAATTGTGAAGAAACAGTCTAACTCAGGTCTGACTACATTTAATGGTACGGCAGGTTCAGTTGAAGACAGAAAGTTGCTAATTTTATCTCTAATTTTCAGAATTTTATCATTAAAGAAGCTCATTAAGTCCTCACAGCTGAGGGCTAGAGGAATCACAGGCTCAACAGAGCTCTGACTCTGTGTCAGCCTGGCTACAGTGCTGAAAAGGTATCAAGGGTTGTTTTTATTTTCTTCCATTAGTGAGGAGTAGTGGGCAGCTCGAGCATGTCTTAAGGCTGTCATGTACGGAACCCCAAAAGACTCATATTGAAATAAATAAAAGTAACTTTTTGAGATATATACAATTTTGAAATATGGACATAAATTTGTAAAATAAGGCAATATTATCATGAAATGTATTATATTATTCTTTAATATCCAATTATTATAATTAAAAATTAACATTTCAGAATGATTATTTTCACAATTTCATTATTTTTAAAATAATGACTTTTTACATATCTATGGCCTTTTTATTTCATAATGTCGTTTTTCAGCAGAATGACTTGGTCTGTCAATCAAAGGCGGAGCCAGTTCAGTGATCGGCTGATCCTCTACACAGACATCACAGCAGAACTTGCACTATCGATTCTAACGTGGAGATTATCACTAACGATGAGAAGCCTGAAAACATGAAAACATGAGTGACACTTTTGAGACATCTCAAACAAGCGTAAATCGTGTCAACTGGACCAACCTCATGTGAGTAGAAGACATTTTGCCTCTCATCCAAGAAGCTTCTTCAGTTCTAAAGATTCTGGTGGGTAGTAAAGATATTTATACACCAGGAAGGTAGTGGCAAGGCACAAACAGGTCATTATGTGACCGAAACCAATGACTCGTTAGGTGTTAATGTGGGACATTAGCCCTGCTGGGCGGTCGTTCACCCCCAGCCCTCCTATGAGAGTCGTTAGGGTCACCTGGCTGAAGGTGTGAAAGATGGCTGCACCTCCTTGGGAGGCTGTCTACACCAGAGAGGTTAGTTTCAGAGTTGCTCAGGGAACTTGCAAATCAGTTGGACAGGAATGTGAGGCCTTCACCTCAGCCTGAGAGAGGACTGCAGCAGCAGCGTGTTTTTTATGAGGTGGTGTCTGGAGGTTCACAGAACAGCCCAGCATTGTTGGGCAAATTACTTTTAAAAAATAATTTGTTGTAGTTAGTAGTTACTTTTCCAAAAGGACAGTAACTAATGCGTTAGTGTTTTGAAAAACTTTTGCTGCTTGAACTGTGTGGCTCTGTCTCTGTGTCCTTCCTTGTTACCTGGCCTGCTGTAGCAGCACTATCATCATCATCAGAGTTCTCTGTGTTTTTGTCATAAGATTTTTAGATTTACTTACGACAGACAAATATTTACCTTTAGGACATAATGTACACACCACATGTATGTTCTTGCCCTTTACTTTTATATCTCCATCATGAAAACGTCAGTTTTAACTCCAGAGTGCTCCAGACTCACCATTGCTGCATATAGCCACGTTGCCAGATTTAGCGATTGAAATAAGCATTTTCAAAGAGAGAACCCTTCTCCCTTAATTCATGTATTCAACATTTGTTTGTTTGGAGGAGGAACAACTTTATCTTTAAACAGAAGTGAATTGATGGGCTACTGCTATTAGTGCCTCCGTTATTGCTAACAGTTTGTCCAACCTTATTTGTGTTACCAAAAAGACATGTCAGGCTTTTATCTAAGTTGTATGTTAATTATCTACAGCTTTAGTGCGGTGAAAACAGTAATTGCTAGATTGGAAATAAATAATTTCTGGCTACATTGATTTCTTTTAAGTGGAAACAATTTTTACAGTAAAATTTTAATTTGTCATTAAAGTTGGATAAAATCATTTGAATCTACTAATTTTTGTCTGAACTGGGTTCATATTGATGGTAGATCATACACCAGATTCCTCCTGCAACTGCGCTATTGGAACAAGCCCAAAAAACTGCAACCCACAACTCCTAATATGTGCATGCAAGTTAGAAAAATAAGAAGCCAATAGTCGCTTATAGTAAGCGGACCTGGCAACTCAGGCATCTTGTTCTCTCGTGTGTCTGCGCGAGCCAGCTCCTGCCCTGTGGGCTGAGTGGATAACAGCAGCAGATGGGTGCTAAGTAATGCGCCACATTTCACAGTCGGTAACAGAAACGGCGTAGTAACTATTGAAACAGTAATTAGTTAGATTACCCGTTACTGGCAAAAGAGTTACTCCCAGCACTACAGCCCAGCATCGACGCTCACAAATGCAAATGCAGGTGACCACACTGGTCACCTGCATTAGCAGTCCTCTCTCAGGCTGAAGTGAAGAAACTCTGAAACTGACCTCGCTCCTGCAGCCATTCTGTCTCAAACATGTCAGGAACTCGTGTTTTCATGTTTTCAGGCATCTCAGCATGTTACAACCGGTACAGCAAGTTCTGCTGCAGCGTCTGTGTAAAGGATCAGCCAATCACCTAACTGGCTCCGCCTTATGTGCTTTGATTGACAGACCAAGTCATTCTGCTGAAAAACGACATTATGAAATGAAAAGGCCATTGTGGAAAATGACATTATGAAATAAAAATTGACTTTGTAAAAAACGTTTTTTATTTCATAAAGCTTGGAAATTATGTAAAAAGTCATTATTTAAAAAAGAATGACAATTTTAAAATATTCATTGTGAAATATTCAATTATAATAATTCAATACTAAAGAATAATAAAATACATTTCATTATAATATTGCCTTATTTTACAGTTTAATGGCCATATTTCATATTTGTTGTTATTTATCAAAATTGTATTTATTTCACAATGTTGTTTTTGTTTATTTCATTATGACTCTTTTGGGGTTCCATAGTCATGTAGTTATTATGATTTTCCTGCCAAAGTATATGTGACTCCTCCCTTTTATCGGAGCGCCACATTCTCTCTAATTTACAGGTTGTTTGCATAAGTGCACAAGTTTCAGAGCTAAACCAAGGAGCTTTCCTCTGGCGTTTAATACTTTTTTGTCTCAGTGGGGCAGTTGAGTCCAAAGTGGATCTTCGTAGACTGGCCGAGTCATCAACGAGCTGATCGTGCTGAGAGGGGTTAAACCTAATGTGGCATAAATGGAAGAGGTGGGGAAGGGGAAATAGATATGTGTGGGATAGGACCCCAAGACCCCTTTAATACAGCTAAATGTCCGACAACGCCACCTTGGGAATGTCACCAAAGGAATCACCCCTTTTACTTTGAGGACACAGGTCCGTTATTGAGCAGGTGGGAGACATGGTTCCAGTTTAAAACAATATAATCTTTATTAAACAACCCAGTTATTAGAAATGATCAAAACCCAGCTAAGAAGAGGATAGGGGAGAAACAAAAAGGGGAACCTTCAGAGACTGGGGCGTACCAGGAGTGAAGAGGGGCTGGTGAGGGGGAGGGGGTTCCCCAAAGGTACCTAAATAAAGAAAACCACCCCAGTCTCTCGTGACAAACACACTCACTCACACAGACACGGAAGTGGGGGGACCCAAACCAGGGAACACAGCACACTAAAAAAGGGGGACACCACCACCCTGGATACCAACTTCTTCACCAGTGGCTCCCACCTCTGAAAGGACAAAGAAACAAAGTTAGGTGGGGAAACTGAACATAATGCAAACTCAAATTGTTCAATTAATAATGACAAAGAGAATATCCTAAATACCCCAAATTAGTCAAAATAATATCAATTAAAGGGAATAACCAATCCCCCTAACTTATAACAAAAACAAAATACATACAACCAAATAAACCCAACCACTCAGAGAAAAGAAAAGAAAACAATGGAAATTCAAGAAAAACCTTACTCCAAATAAATGAATAATCCCAACTACAAATACCTGCACTAAACTCCCAAAGTAAATAAACTAAATAGTAAACTCTCCCCCCAAAAAAGCACAGCCAAGCAGAGCAAAGCAGCCGCCCCCCCCAGGTTCCCACTGCTGTCAACCACAGGCCCTGATAGACAAAGAGTAGAGTTGCTGTGTTTAAATTCAAAGTAATAAGCATGCAAGGGCTAACAGGTTAGCCTGAAGAGGGTCACCTACCAGTTAGACCACCGTTCATAAACCGCACAGGGAGAGGAAATATTTCCTGTCAACACTGCTACCGGAGTCGTCCAGAGGGGAGAACACTCAGGCATCTAAGGGCCAAAATGTATATTTAGAGGCTATCAGGCCAGGAAACAGAGGAGCTAACAGAGGCAACCATCAGCTAACCGACTTGTGTGTGAAGAGCCGCAGGTGCCGGTTGAACCGGAAGCAAACAAAGCTAGAATTGTCAAGCAAGGGGGCCCCCAGGGTTTTCCCTACCTCCTTTTATAGAGTGCCCCCAGGCGGTCATTGGCTGATACACACTCCTAGCGCCAAGTGTGGAAGCAAAAGGCAATTATATCATCCTGCCACACTAATATCACAGTTATTAGTTGGCTAATTTATTGAGTTAAAGGGAGCCGGAATGGCCTCTTTAAAGTTAGCCACGGCACCACTGGACAGATTTATACTGCTCACAATTTTGCTGCAAAACACAAAATCTTTCAAGAGGATGTTAAAAGTTACTAAGAAGTGGTCGGATAAAAAAGGATTTTCAGGAAAAACTTGTAGTTCATTAATATCAAGGCCATATGCTAGAACCAAATCAAGAGTATGATTGAAATGATGGGTAGCTTCTAGGGTTGTCAAAAGTATCGATACTCAAAAAAGTATTGATACTAAAATGTTGTATCCGGATACGATACTCACTTTCAAAAGTATCGATTCTACCCCCCCCCCCCCGGATGCAGAGCCGCCGCCGCCGTCCCTCTCTCTCTGCCTCCTCACACACACACGAGAACAGGCACCCTCCCCCTCCCCATGACGCGCTCAATAACAAAACAACATGAGTAGTGCTGCTGCAGGAGGGCCAAATCAACCAGTTTTGCTTAAAATAAAATTCAAAGACGCTCGAAATAAAAGGACGAAATAACCCCCCCTCGCCTCCTGTAGCTAAACACAGGACAAAGTGGAGGAATTAGCTGACGCGCCTTCGTCAAATAAATCGGTTGTGTGGACCTATTTTGGCTTCCCATTTAAAACACGAGACAACAGTGAGAAGATTGAGGACAAAACAAGAATCGTGTGCAAAATATGCCGCTACAGTTCTCCGTTTACTGCGGCGAGTAAAACTACTACCAACTTCGAACTGTGACGTCCGTCGGACGTAAATAAAGGTGACTCTGGCTTGGGAATACCTGCTTTTATTTAGCAGTCACTGTGGACTGTGACCACGCCAACTACAATTTTAATTCACGAACAAAACAGTGAGTAGTAATCTCTACACCTCCTGCTAACGGCTCTCTCCCCTCCTCATTAACACCATAGCAGTGGTGTAAAAAGTCCTTGAAACCCATACTTGAGTAAAAGTAAAGATATCTCATATAAAATATACTCAACTAAAAGTGAAAGTCACTCATTAAAAAATCACTTAAGTAAAAGTCTTAAAGTAGCTACTATTAAATGTACGTAAGTATTAAAAGTAAAAGTACAAACAAAGAGAACAGGTACAAATAGTTGTTGCTCTCCCAAGCTTTATTAAGTTTAACTCTTCCTCCCTCCCTCAGCTCCCTTCACCTCTTACTCCCTCTCTCCATTCCTCCCTTACGTAAATTCCACAAACTTGCGGTTCATCTACAGCAGAAGTTGATTTTCAAAATTGCATGAGTTCAGTCGTGCCCTTCGCGGGCTGAATACAAGTCCTGCAATGCTAAACAGTCATTCACAGGCTGCAGAAGCAGGCAGAGGTGTGTTCAGCTTCGTGCAAGAGCACGAACAGTCCATCTGATCCTCTTCAAAATAAAATGTGAAAATAAGTATAATTTATATTCACATTTTATTATGTAGCGAGTAACTAAGTTGACAATTTAAAAGTAACGAAGTAAAAGTATCATTTTTTAATTTTTAATGTAGTGAAGTAAAAGTTGCAAAAACATATAAACTCAAGTAAAGTATAGATACTCCCAAAACATACTTAAGTACTGTAACTAAGTACTATTACTTCGTTCCTTTACACCACTGCACCGTAGACTGTAAAATCCATGGCTAACACACACACTAACTCTCCCCTCTGAACTCTGACCCGCTGGCCCCGCCTATCTGGTCCCTTCACTGACCGCCAATTTATAGGAAACATTAAAATCCACATTGAACACAAACCATAGAACTGCTCCACTATGTTTGTGTAAGTCTGCATAAAAAACAGTATTTGATTTTTGCATTTACTGTTGAGTTGACAGAATTTGATCATACTTGAAGATCAGAAGTGTATGCGCTGTTATAGGCTTAATATTATAGTTCACATTTCAGACATGTATAGGTCTAAACTGCAGCTCTGAGAACTGCTATTTGTTTTCCCTTTCATTCAAGAATGCAGTTATCCTGACCGTTACAACAACAAAGCACTTTTTAGTGATATTTTATGTTTGTACTTGCACTGTAGTCTAAATAAGGGGAAAAGAACTACAATTTTGTTTTTTTCAAAGAGCATTTATTTTGTTCTGATGCAGCAATATTTTTGTATTGTATTATTTTTTTTTGCATTAGGAAGAAAATAAAGAAAATGAGACTTTTGCACAACTTCCTAGAGGTTATATTTGCATTTTTTGTTAATAAAAATGTTTCTTTTAAATATTGGGTTCTTTTTTTTATCCTTGTGGTATCGAAAATAGTATCGAGTATCGAATATTTTCTTGAGTATCGGTATCGAGTTGAAAATTTTAGTATCGTGACAACCCTAGTAGCTTCACTAACAGACTGAATAAAACCAACTGAGTCTATTAAGGACTTGAAAGCTGAGCTAAGACTATCATTCTCTTTGTCATCATTGGATATTAGCTTTTATCAGAGCTAAGGACCAATGGTCTTTTTCCATTAGCCCTACTCTACTCTACTTGACTCTACCCGGCTCTACTCTACTAGCCTTGTGCTGCTTTTCCATTGGCCCCAGTCGCCTGCCCAATGGGGTGAGCGGCACTGCGGTGATGTCATTTTGAGCGCGAAACAACAATCTGTGGCTTTTTGTCACAAACCGAGTAAAAAAGGAAAGCAGAAGAAGGCTGCAGGTGGCAAGAAGAAATACCCCTTGAGAAGCACAGGAGAGTTTTGAAAGCTATACAACAGAATGAAGCCAAGGAGGAGAGCAATCGAGCTGCAAAGAAAAGACGTATGAGGGTAAGCTAACGGTAGCTACTGCTAGCATGCTAGGTCGTCGCGCTCATGACTCATCTATGACGACATTGTCTGACCAATCAGTAGCCGGCAGTCGGTGACGTCATCTTTCAGTATCGACTCAGCTCGCTTGGAACCAGAGCGGAGTAGGTACTAAAACTAGCTTGTTTTAGGAGGTACCAGGCTAGTGGAAACATGCTGAAAATTGAGTAGGGCTGAGTAGAGTAGGGCCAAGGTGTGCTAGTGGAAAAGGGCCTCAAGTTTGATATGAACTCAGAGAATTCTGATAAGAATTCAGAATGTGGGCCTGGAGGAAGGTAAATTATCACAAATCGGACTGGCTGGGAGGTTTTTTTAATCAGTATGAGATAAATTTAGAGTAAGGCTTACAAAAGAAGTAAAAGTAGCCTTTGGTCTATGATTGATTTGGAGACAGGAATGATAAATAGCTGCTACACCACCACCAGGGCCTGTGTCACATGGTATATGAATATTGGAATGACTGGGAGGAGTGGATTCATTTAAACTGACATATTCCTCCTTGCACAGCCACATTTCAGTGAGACAGAATAGATCTATCTGATTTTCTGATATAAGGTCGTTCACCAGTAAAGATTTGGATCTCAGTGATCTGATATTTAAGAGACCACAACTAATTATCTGATGTTTTGAAGCCCGACATTTGAAGTTTTGATTTACATCAGATTTCTATGGTTGAAACCTCTTTTATTTGTTTTTGTGTTAATATCTATGTGAGCTTTGGGTCGGGGGACTGACACAGTCTCTATGGAATAATATTCATCAATATTACAACAGCCATAGCAGTTACCTAAGTGACCAACACGACTGTCATAACAGTAATGGCAGGAAAACTGTCCTAGAGCAAGCGCAGAGGAGCATGGAGGACTGCAGCTCTGCAACATGGTCTCATCTCTGAGAGGTCATAAGTGTGACTCTACCATGTTTTTTCATAAGAGAGATGCACCAGCCAAAGTAGGATGGATGCCGTCTCTTCCTATCAGACCAGGTTTTCCCCAGAAGAATGACCAATATTTAATGAAGCCAACATTGAATTGGCCATTTCATTGAGATGCATAAAAAAGCCCTGCTGCGTTATCTCTCACTGCAGCCATTCTGAAGTTTCCTGTGGAGCAGATGTTCAGGCCCAGTGCTGCCCTTCCCTATATGCAAACACGCTATGCATAGGGCCCACAATCCAATGGGGGCTCCATTTTTAGGAAGACGCTGTCTGATGCAGCCACGGTCTTCTCTGTAGAGTACAGGCCTGATATTTGCCATTTCAAGTGTGGCAATTACCATCTATCTATCTATCTATCTATCTATCTATCTATCTATCTATACTATCTATCTATCTATCTATCTATCTATCCATCTATCTATCCATCCATCATCATCATCCATC
>JAZDUH010000137.1:3692500-3792500 GCA_036419115.1 Scarus forsteni | reverse complement strand
AATGCCCCGAAAATGCAAATCCTATTTTGCAAATAACAAACGGCATGTAGCAAATTATGCAGCAGTAATCAAGCAAAAATAAGTTTGGAAGGAGTGAGAAACTCATGAGGGACTGGCAAAAAGCAGAAGTCATTCTTACTCCAGTGAAGAAAATGAAGAAAGCTATAATCACAGGCTAAAAGCAAGATGGCTTGAGCTGGAAGAACAAGTCCACAGATAGGCGCTTGAACAACATGCTGGTGGGAGAGGCTTGTTAATGGTGCAGTTACATCTCCACGCCCAGGTAGCTGCCAAAGAGATAAATATAAGGGAAGCAGGTGATTTTCTGCAGAATAATCACATGCTATAGCACTATTCAGGTTAGCTGTGGTTGTTTAGTGATTAATATATCAAATTTGACTAATGTCACTGTCACCCTGTAAATGGATATAAAGGATTTTGACAGGACTGTCTATGCATCTGCTACAACTTTACAACAAGCTACCATGGTCTTACTTATCTATATCTATATCAACAGTATCTATCTATCTATCTATCTATCTATCTATCTATCTATCTATCTATCTATCTATCTATCTATCTATCTATCTATCTATCTATCTATCTATCTATCTATCTATCTATCTGTCTATCTGTATATATATACATATATATGTGTATCTATCTATCTATATATATATATATATATATACATATCTATCTATCTATCTATCTATCTATCTATCTATCTATATATATATATATATATATATATATATATATCTATATATATATATATATATATATATATATACACACACACACACACACACACATATATATATATATATATATATATATATATATATATATATATATATATATATATATATATATATATATATATATATATATATATATAGATAGATATATATATATATATATAGATATAGATAGATAGATAAATAAACACACATACATATGTATATTATGTTTAGGAAATTTTACATGAATACTTAACTCCTAGTTTATGGTCAAGCCAGATGACAACTGATTAGGGTTTATACATCTATGTGTTTTTTCCAAGTTTGAGAAATCTGGGTTAGTATGATTACAGCAGCAACTTTTGAGTCCATTTTTTTTGGACTTCCACAATAACTCATCTAGCTCATCTAACTCAACTCATCAACACACCTCAAAGTACATGTATTTGCATGTGCATCACAGCAAGATGGTACCTGGTTCGACCCCCGGGTTGGACGGGGCCCTTTCTGTGTGAAGTCTGCATGTTCTTCCCATGCACGCGTGGATTCCCTCCGGGTACTCTGGCTTCCTCCCACAAACCAAAAGCATGCTCATTAGGTTAATTGGTGACTCTAAATTGCCCCTAGGTATGAATGTGGGCGTGAATGGTTGTCTGTCTCTCTATGTTACCCTGCGACCAACTGGTGACTGGTTCAGGGTGTACCCCGCTTCTCGCCCCCCAGCCCCAACCCGAGGGGGTAAAGAGGCATAGAAAATGGATGAATATCTGAATGTATTTATATTGACTGTTATTCCTTGTAGAATAACAAATGTTGGGACCTGCTGACCGATTGATGCAATTCAATGTTCTTTTCATTCCCTTGATTGGCTCCATAACTAGGCCTTCACCCAATGCATGAATATTCCTCTCTACAACACTCTCTCAAGCCATAGCTGACTGGATTCCCACCTGGATTCCATACTACTTTGGACCAAGCACTAATTTAGGGGGGAAAAGAGACTTAGTTGCAGCTTTCCTCTGTCTCTTAAACTCTCTCCCAATAATTTACTAAAATGATTTAGTTCAACACGAAGCATTCTGATCCCACCATCTTCCTCCCCCTCCCCTCCCTCCTTTCCCTGTCCTGGTTAGCAGGGCAAGTGATTGTCAGTGTGAGGCTGTCCAGTCACATGTGGGTTGGAGGCACGTGCTCCACTGCAGCCAGCAGTGCACACAACCAATGGAAATGCAGCCATTACGCTTGAATTCCTCAGCCAACCACAAAAACACTCACCCGTGCAAGTGAGTATTGAATGCTGTCTCTGCAGAAAAATCTGATTCATTAATACAGCTAACCCACATCCAGAGAGTCAGTAATGTTAAACACAACAGTGCAAGCCATGCCTTAGTGTCAGCTTCATACAGCCACACACAAAACATACAAACACAAATAAAACCTTATATCTCTACCCTTTGATCCTGTCAATGTCTCAGTCACACAGTCACTCCCACACGAAATCATCTAGGAGAAGCTGACCACTCAACCAAGAGGCAAACAATAAGCAGCGCAATTAAATACCCCCTCCCATTTTGTGAGTGACAATAGCATGTACCAATCTGCAGTTTAGGAAGCAATGACTTCTGTAGATGACAGAGAACCACAGGATAGGCTTTATTTGTATATCGGACAACACAATTTGTATTATACAACACATTTAATACATAGTTCAGAGTAAGTAAAATCCAAGGCAGCATTTTTATTGTTGGATCCTAAGGGGATATTCTTGACAAAAAGTGAGCAGCTTGGTATATTTTAAGTTTCCCTGTGATCTATCTATCTATCTATCTATCTATCTATCTATCTATCTATCTATCTATCTATCTATCTATCTATCTATCTATCTATCTATCTATCTATCTATCTATCTATCTGACTGAACAAAAATTGTTTTTATATCCATTCAAGGTTAGTGAGTTTCAAAATCACTTGAATTTTGCTCATCCAAGGGGAAAATTAGTTAGCCTAACTGTTAACTGCAGTAAAGCCATGGGAGAATATAATTTTCCACCACCCTGAAACAGATCCCTAAAAGCAGTAGAACTGGCTTTCAGTCAGGAAGAAAGGTTTTTAAACACATGTTAATTATTGTGTTACTTTATCCTCCTGATTAATGAGGATTCATACCATACCATTCTTTGGTCTTGCTAGCCAGGCAGCAAAAAAAAAAAAAAAAAAAAAAAAAGGCCAGGTCAATATCTGGAGCTCCTCCATGTCCCTTCCAACAGCATCACTCACCACTTGACAAGGTGTCCTATACTGCCCCTGTAAGGACAGCACCAGCAACTTCAACTTAAATGCTGAGTGCAGTGAGTGTGATGTAAAGATAACTAAATGTTCAATGATAAGGGAAATGCTACTGCATGCTTTGAAAAAACATTGTTTGTTTATAAGAATTTTAGCTAAAGATTACTTGTTTTTTTGGAATACAAAATATGACCTAAAAACTACTATTTGGCTAATTTTTTGCTTTGTCTTAAAAGTGCATTTTTTTCCACTCATGGGACAAAAAGTCTGATTTTGGTTCATGGTTACTGAGGATGTTTATGAGGAAACAGCTGTCAGATAGGCAGCCATGGGTGATGCCTATGATGAGGTGTGACAGCGGTTATTTTTAGCTTCTCAAGTCAGTTGTCCACAGACTGTGTGATCAGACACTTACAGGATGCCTCTTTGATTGGGAGAAATGCAGCATGCTTTGTTAATCATTACTTTATTGCCAGGCTGCTGATATCAGGTATTGTGGCTGATGTTTAATTTAGAACATTTGCAACAATAGCCAGCTTAATGTTATGTTAAATGATTCCCAAAAAACACACAAGAGTAATAAAAACAGGCAATTAACTGCAAGAAGATGCCTTAACATCTTCTGCACCCTGCACTATATTGGTTATTGTTTGGGTTATGTAGGATAGAATGTAACCATGGGCACAGTTTCCATAGCTACAACTTACAAGCATTCACATGAGTCTTTGCCCGGGAGTGCTAGATCCCTTGGTGCTTTGAGATTTCTGATAACAGTTTAAATGATCAGAACCACAAATATCTTTTTGTTTTCGGTAATTTTAGCTGCTTTAAATTTTTTGAGATGATTAAACTGCATGTGGAATTGTTATTAGCGGACTGATACACAAGTTTTATGATAAGCTTGTTGCTATACTGTACCATTACACTTCTGCCACTTATTTTGCCCACCCAAAAATGCGTATGTAGAAAGCATTATTTTATGTACCTACTGATGTTGATGCTGACGTCTTAATGGAATAGTGGCTTTTTGCTGTTTCTTTTGTAATTCTCAAACTACTTGTAGTAGCTTGTGCTTATTAGCTTCCAAGGCAATTGATTACTGCATCTTTTCAGCAGTTTCAGTCCAATATTATTTGGTAGTTTGTCATGATACTAAAATTAAACTTAAATAACAATATCAATAATTTTTCCTAAAATTCAATTTAGGAGCAAAGCTGGTTTAATGAGCCATTTGCAGTTTCACTGTACCGGCCGTGTGTACTTCAACTTGCATGGCTTTATCTTTGAGACAAGCATATGCTACTGGCAGGATCAACCAGGTAGCCCCCCAAGTCCCTGCCACCGCTGTGATGAACAGCAAGGTATATCTGTGATAAAGCTGTAAAACCTTGTGCTTGTGCACTTTTCCAGCTTTGCTCTAAATGTAATTGTAAATATATTTGACTCTGAACAATACGCATAAGTTGAGGATGTTAGAGGTACAGAAGAGTGCTCGACTACCTGATGTATAAGGAAAGCAATTCAGAAGTCAGAAAAAATAAAACATCCATTTTAAGGGGAACATGAGATTAGCTTGAACTGATGACTGATGAATCAAACACACCATCAGCACTGCCTGTAGATTGGTTGAACTACCTTTTTTTTATTACAAAACCATATCATTATCTTTGCTTTGGCCCTGATTGAAATTCTGCTGATATGGAAATCTGGCTTTATTCCCCCATTGTTTAAGGAGATCCTATCCAACTTCAAAGCTTTCTGTTTGAACACCTTTTGACCCCTTACTTTAATGGGTGTTAAACTTCAATAATTTTTCCAGCATACTATTTGAATGCTTGAATACTACATGGATTGACTGTGATAGCTTTGAGTAGTCAGAGAACCAGAACAGTGCTAGAGTCTATTAACTAAGGTCTGTTTGTGTTTCTCAGATAAAGCTCTTCAGTAATCTATCTGCAGATTAGGCAGCTAACTTACACAATAACTTGTCATGTTTGTACTCTTTGGAGTGGTCCAAGTGTAAGTCACTGAGCTTCATGGCAAATTATTTTTTTCCTGTCCAATGTATTATTAAAAACTGGAAGGATAGTGGGAAACCATCGTCTTTGGGGAAGAAATGTGGTCAGAAAAACATCCTGAATGATTGAGATCGGGGATGACTTAAATGTTTGGCTAAATCAAATCTAAGAAAAGCAATAGTAGAACTCAGGGGTATGTTTAACAATGAAAGTAAGAGCATTTTCACACGCACAATGTGAAGGGAACTCAAGGTACTGGGACTGAACAGCTGTGTAGCCTTAAGAAAATCACTAATCAGTAAATCTAAGTGCAAAAAATTCTTCAGTTTGCTAGGGATCATATAGATTGGACTCTAGAGGACTGGCAGAAGATCATGTGGTCTGATGAGTCCAGATTTGCCCTGTTCCAGGGTGATAGCTGCATCAGGGTAAGAAGAGAGGCAGGTGAAGTGATGCACCCATCATGCCTAGTGCCTACTGTACAAGCCTGTGGGGGCAGTGTTATGATCTTGGAATGCTGCAGTTAGTCATGTCTAGGTTCAGCAACATTGTGACTACCTGAATATACTGAGTGACCAGGTTGTTCCATTATTCCATTTGGCCAGGCAGTGTATGTTCCCACTTTAGTTCTAGTAATATGTTTCTTATCTGGGAAAATTATGGTTTTTTTCACATATTTTTGCCCTATATTTCTTTTACACGGTATGATGTGCTTCAATATAACTCACGGAGCTTGACAAAAATTAAAATATGTTTCAGAAATATTTTTAAAATATCTTATTTCATACTTACAAATGCCACTCAGGTTATCTTTTATCGGTTGTGTGAAAATACTATTACACTGACTGAATTCATACTTGTTTGACTCATCACAATCATGCTGCTATTTCAACCCATACAGTTGTATAAAAAGTTTTCAGTGCTCTGAATGCAGTTTAACTTAACCACTGTGTGACTTAAACTTGTACTTTATTGTCAAAATAACTGTACTTTTACCTTTTATTTAGTCGTCTCCTCCCAACTTATCATTTACAGCAGCCCATCATATAGTAAATTATCCTGGTGGCTTAGTCTGGTTATATGCTCTACCAACTGTCAGAAGGTTACAGGTTCAGGCCCAGTTCCAGCTGTCATATGTTGATGTGTCCTTGGGCAAGACACTTAACCCCAAGTTGCTCCCATTTACATGCCCATTTACATGTCAGTGGCATGTAAATGGGTATAACAGAGCATGTGTTAGCAAGAAATTGTGGATAAATTACCAAGAAACTAAGAACCGTCATAGAGTGATGTGAGGGTAAATAGGTAGATGTGACCTGCAGTGTATAAAGCTCGAGTCCTTCACCATTTACAATGAGCACAGCACTTCGTAGCATTTAGCAAATTTGAAGTTGCAAGAAAAAATACGCTGTACAGGCAGGAAATCTTGAGCAGGACCAGATTCATGTTGAACAGCCATCTGTTGACGCTGTGTTGGGTGTGTGAAGGGATTGTTGGAGATTTGGAAAATAGAAGTAGAGCCAAACACAAAAAAATGAAAACGAATGGCTGACCAGGCCATTCAAGTGGCTGCTCATGATTCTCTTTGTGTGTTTCTTATGCTAGTTATCATGTTGGAATGTGTATTGACAGCACTAACCTTAAATAGAAGCCTCAGTCTTAACAGCTACAATAATTAGAATTGTAGGGAGAGACATGCAGCAGGTTGTCTTGACCTTGAGTTTGTCGATTGAGGGCTACAGTATATAATTTGAGGAGACTGAAGACCCCAGGAGTAGGCTTGTATTTGGGGAGTGTAAAGTTCTGGAAAATACTGCCTTACAAGTTTCATATAAGCTATGCCAAGACATGTTGGTGCCTAACCATCAATACGTTTGTAAATGAGAAGAAAAACTTTAAATTCAATTTAAAATGAATAGAAAACATTTTAGAGAACCTCGTACTAGTGTAATGTGAGTTCCTAATTATTTTCTGTTAACCAAGAGTTTGACTGCCCTATGGAATTTAAAACTTCAAACTATCTACTCAAACATTTGCACGAAGACTATTGAAGTAGTTAATAATTATTGTCACTATTAAATCAAACTCAATCTTCATCAAGTCATTTTGTGTAAATGCAACCAGTTTATATGCCAATGTGTCTCCTTTCACATGTCAGCTGTAGTTGTTCCTGATGGAGCATCAGAGAAGACAGGGCTTGGGGATGAACTGGGAAGTGAAGAAGACTTGCTGTATGAAGAATTTCGGGGTTCTGGACACCGTTTTGGACATCCTGGAGGAGGGGGAGGAGAACAGTTGGCCATTAATGAGGTAAGCAACATACTATTGTTTTCAAACCATTGATCAGTTAGGATTATGTACAGAAATAGTTATTTACCAGAAACTATGTGTTGTGGTTCTAAACTAAAGAACATACCAAAACAGTATGTTTTCAAGAAATGTTGTTGTTTTTTTTTTTTTACTTTTTTAAAAATAGTTTTGTACAATGAAGGAGGTTACTTATTTTTTCCACTGTTTTTTTCATGTTCTATTCATTGGCAAGATATAAACAAATACATGCACTCTTATAGCAACGTTAAGGCCCTTATTTCAGTGGGTAGAATTTTATAAATGGTCACTTGCCATTTTCCTCTTTTTCTTTTGTCTGTGTATAGACTCCATGTTCTTGTTGTTTCATTCAGAAGCCTTCTTTCTCACATGCTTAACTGGGTGGCAACGCATAGGCTAATCAGGGAACCACCAAAAGTTTTCTTCTTCTTACAGTGTATAATATAGGCATGATGGTGTTTTGCTTTGCTGCCATCTTGTGGGCTACCAATGTTTACCAACTATAAACATATTGAGATGAAATATGTGTCAACAAAAATCGAGCTATTGGTTTCTGTCGGGCCAGTTTTGTTTTTAAGTACTAAGGGAGAACCGATAAAACTTAATGAGGGTTTGATAAAATGATCAATTTGACACTTTTTAGAAATATTTTAACCAGCCAGCCATTACAAGTAGACATAAAATTACAACTTGGTGGTTTTGAACATGTGGAATTACAGCTCTTTGACTAATCTATATGGTTTGAAATAAGTTGTCTCCTAGCAATCAGCACAGCTTTGGCTAGCTTTTTAACATGTATTGCAACCTTTCATGCACCAGGGGTGTAGTGTAAGAGGGAAATAAGGAATTAGGAGACAACACTTGAAAGCTCTTGGCATACACATAAGGTGTAAATATGGTTACGAAAGTGTCACCAGTGAGAAAACTGCCATGTTGCAATAAATAGTAATCACGTGTAGGGGCATCTGTCATATTTGTGCAGTCATAATTTATTTTTTTCATTTTCATGCCTGTTTTATGTAATACATTAATTATTGTTTTTGGTTAGTGTTAAAATTATGTTTAGTTAGTACATCTTGACCACACATCTCCTTAACACAGGACATAGCATGGAACCTTTATTTGATCATAATATGTAATGTAAGGTTGGTTAGGGGTTAGTGTTAGCTGTACAACCAATTCTTTGCTTGTCAAATGTGTCTATGAACTCAGCTTGTGCCTTTTGTCCTGGAGACACAATACTGGCCTCACTAATTTCCTGTTAGCTTCTGTAATTCAAATCTGCATTGTCTGACTGGCCACTTTTCCATCCAAACAACAAACTTTAATCATCTCCTTCACTCCCTGCCATCAATGATAATAACCATCTTTATTGAATGCCAGAAGAACTGCAGTTTATTAATGGATTTGAAGAATTTGTCCACATAACCAAAAGCAGCTATTTTCTTTGTTATTTTTAGAATTGGACCGAACTGTAGTTGAGAATAAGTCATTACTCTAAAGAAATTTAAAAGATATCTATACAAAACAGTTATCTTATTTATTACTTGCAGTGTGCTGCATGCCTTACCAATCAAGGATTTCCTTGTCACGTCAAAGGCAGTAAAGCAGAAATTAAAAGATGAGAACATTGCACACAAGAGACAAAAGTGTCAAAGTTGTGGCTTAGTCTTACACAAAACAGTGCTGACTGCACAATGTCCAGTGTCTGTGTGATTTCAGCAAAGGTGAAACACCAGCAACTTGTACAAGCAAGCCTAAAATTGTTACACCCAAAACCTGTTCAGACTGACTTTTTTCCACTCAGAAAAACCATAGGAATAGAAAAGGGAAATCGATAAAGAATTTGGTTGATACGCAGAATTGACAATGGCACTGGTATTTATAGTCTGTCCACGATCATGGACAGAGACCCTCACCCCCTCCAACACACACTGACTGCACTGAGGAGCTCTGTCAGTGACAGGATGCTCCACCCGAAGTGTGTGACAGAGAGGTATCGCAGGTCCTTCCTTCCTGCCGCTGTTAGACTGTACAACAAAAACCTCTCCAGTGTGCAATAATCTGTATTTTTTAGTGTAAGGATTCCAAACTCAGCCTTCTTGTTCAGATCTTTTTATAAGTTCAGATCTTTTTATATGTTGTTAATATTGTTAATATTGTTAATATTGCTGATGGGATCATGCTCTTTCATCTACTTTAATTTTCATTTCACTTATTCTTACTCAGATCTTATATATTTTGCTAATGATGTTAATATTATTGAAAGGCTCATGCTCTTTCATTTATTTTCATTTTCATTTAACTTATTCTCATTCAGATCTGTTTATATATTGTTAATAATTGTAATATATAATTACTGCTGGAAGTCTAAGGCTTTTTCACCTATTTTCTTTTCATTTTACTTATTCTCATCAGATGTTTTATATATTGTTAATATTGTTAATATTGCTGAAAGACTCATGCTCTTTCACTTATTTTCATTACGTTGTATTTATGCTATCTGGTATTTTTATTCTTATTACTTATAGTCTCATTTGTATATCTTTTCTTTCTCTGTATCCTGCTGCTGCTGTAAATCTGGAATTTCCCCCTGTGGGACTAATAAAGGTGTATCTTATCTTATCTTATCTTATCTTATCTTATAGAATCCTATCAAGTTCCATTTCCCATTGACATGAAGAAATAGATGATGACGATAAAGAAACAGTCACGAGCAACAAGCTCATTTATTGAGTTACATGAAAAATACTGAAATGCCTGTTCCTCTTTCAACACTTTACTTGTCCTATGTGTGATTTTTAACTTTGATTTTTTGTGTATTTTCACTGTGTTTATAGCTAATGCAATTGTTTTGATTTTGCAGTACAATTAAGTGCAAAAAATTCCTAGCTATACATGTTTTTGGAAAAAACAGAGGCTAAAGGCATGAACTGTGTTTAAACCTTTGTATTTACATCTGTGTGCACACGTCTGGTTCTTGTGAATGCAATATCCTGACAACAAATCATAAAGTTTTGCACAAGTGCTCATGCTGATACGAGAATGAACTTACTGCATCAGATTTTGGAGGCCATGGGAAAAAGGTATTTTGTGTTTTAGCCTCATGTTCATCCTTTGCTTGTAAACTAAATAACTCTATCGCTATGTAAAGTTTAGGGGATATTGATCAGACTGTCAAAATGTCCACATTGAACTGAGGAAAAAACAATTAGCTTTTGGAGTTCAAAACTCAAAGGCTGAAGTTATGGAATCTTGTAGTCATTCCATGCTTTCGAAAGACATATTTAGCTAATGCTCATATGAGACAATGAGAAAAATTGTGTGTCTTCCCTCAGTAAAAGATACGCTGATTAAAAATAGTGGGCAAAGGTCATCGCTATTGGTGCTTATCACCCTTCACTTGCAAAATTTCTAAATTGCACACCACCGCAAAATAAAAAACCCCATCTCTGACCTTTTCTAAATCTGACACTTGTATAAAGGTAAACCAACAGGCATTAGTTATAGCTTTAACTTGTTTTAAGTTATTGTCATTTTACTTTGTCAAATGCACAAACATACAATGGGCTTGAAATGTGTCTATTAATCTATGGCATCCACCGTACCCCTTCCTCCATCCCAAAACACTAACTAATAGCCCCTCCTTAGTCTGCTCTGTCTCCATCGGGTTGCTATGGTCCTGCCTCAACCACTGTGGTATCCAGGATGCGATGATACATTCTGCATGCTGATTGGTTTCCAGCCATGCTAGGGTGGGTACGCAAAAAAAAGGAAGGGCATGAAGGGGTAGAAAAAGAAAAGAGGGAGTTTCCAGTAGCTGGATGGATGGCTGAGGTTGCACAGCTTCAGGCAGAGCACCGAGCACCATTTTAGCAGGAGCTTTCCTTGGAGGGTCCAGGTGGGCAGACACGGAGGGATAGAAAGAAAAAAACAGGCCGTAAGGAGGACACATGTCTTGATGGTTTGCGATACAGAGAATAAGTGATCGTATGTCGGCTACTGCGATAAAGGAGCAAGCTGCAACAATACCGGACAGAAGGCTGAAAAGAAGAGAAATGAAAAGACGAGAAGGTATGGAAACGACCGGGAAAAATGCAGCACTTTCATCCTGAAATGCTTACCAAAATGATCATGGAAACGGGAAATTAATTCTAAGCCAGTTAAGATATACGAAGGAAAGCGAGAGGGGGACGCTGTTTATTTCTCAACGAGGATAGAGGAGTAAAAGAGGACGAGGGGTGATGCTCAGCTCATAAGACACAAATAGATGTACAGTGCATACATTCTCTCACGCTGACAGGCACCCAGCCTCTACTGGCAGGCCGGGGCAACACTAAGCAAAGTGGCAGGAGAGGCACAGGAGCCGACCGCCGGAGCCGAGCGGAGGAGGAGAGCAACACTAGGCGACAGTGACGGAGATAGTCAAGGAGGAGGACGAGTCGAGGTGGTGTGGTGTGGAGGCTCAGCGTTGAGGGAAAGGCGACGGGGGAGGGGAAGCGGTGCTGAAGAGGAGGAAGAGGAGGAATCGAGGGGACTGATGGCTCGTGGCAGTGGCTCGGGGAGGTGGAGCAGGCAGAGGATGGGATTCTTTAATGCAATGTTGCGCTGCAACCTTCCCCCAGAGACACAGAAGGTGGTGGTGTTCCTCATCATGATGCTGCTCATCATCATCAATGTGGTACTCATGTTCTTGCTGGCCTTCCAGTAGACAAGCCTACTGGCCAGTACTCTGACAAATCATATTCTGACATACTCACGAACACATGATCCCTCATGGAGGAAAAGATCGGTTAAACTTATCTCAAAGAAACGAGGATCGCAGTTGGACTTGCTTTAAGAGGGGCCCGCTGAGTTTGATGGGTGTTCAACATGGCAGCAGCAGCACACAGGTACATTAAGGAGAGGGGGTCTGGGAGATCTCAAATATGAGAATGAATAATGTGTATTAGATTTTGTGATTTAAAACATGTAATAACAGCAAATCATGTATTGTTTTGCATAGAGGCTTTCTGGAAAGATTAGCATTTTTTCTTGACATATTTTGTCTTGTAAATAAAGGATTGACAGTCTAGGCAGTCAGTTCAGTATTTTGGTTCTTTGGATGACATGGCACTTTGTGTCAAACAAGCCATTACAATCTGATAGAACTTTATTAAACAACATCATCTGCTGGGTGTGCAGCACTATTGTTGAATTTAAGCCTTAACAGTGAATCTAAATCAAGCAAAAAGTACACTTTGGGGGTTTGAGTTTAGCAAAAGAACTATAACATTGTTTTCTAGGTGATACAACACAACATGCAGTGACTACTTTATGGTCCTTGGGCTCTTAGATAACCTGGTTTGAGTACATTTTAACTAAAACTAGTCAGTTCAAATGAGAGGTCAGGATAAACTTGAGCTAATACAATAAACCCATACTAGAGATAGTACTCTTTTGTCAGTGATGTATGGTGCACTTTCTTCAAAAGTAAACAAATGTCTTAGAAGAATGTGCTGCCAGCACTAGGGCTGCCACGGTTAGTCAACTTGTCGAGACTAAGTTGACAATCAAAATTTTTGACAACTAATTTCATTGTTGTTTTTTTAAATGTTGTTTTCTCTCAAAACTGCCGCTGTATCATCTGCTGTCTTTTCTGCCTTTCTGTCCTTGATGCACAAGCAGTGCACAAGTAGCACAGTAGTGGTAATCTGGGTCAGCCGTGATGTCACTGGAAGAGATATGCCCAAACAGTATAATGACTAACTGGCAACGGAGCTCGAAAGTTTGAGAGCGTTTTACCAAAACAAAAGAGAAGAATGTGCAATGCAAATCTGCAAGGCGGAACTTGCCTTCCATGGCAGTACGACAGCGATGCATAAGCATCTGAAAAGGAAGCACATTGTGGCTGATTAAATTACTATCGAACAGAGACTGTCATCTTGATAAGCTAATTTCCTAGTTAGCTGCAAACATTAGCGTCAACAGTATGGTGACCAGATGTTCCTGATTTCTGGGGACAGTCCATGCTCTGGATAAATGGTCCCCGGTTAAAGCTGTCCCTAAATATGTGCCCAATTATAGTATTTTACTATTGCCATCTACTAGAACAAAGGTTATGGAAGCAGAAAGCCTGAGGGAGCAGGTTGACGCAGACCAAGACTGCAGTTATGGTGCGTTCAAGATGTAGTCTGAAGTCAGAATTTCCAAATTTTGAATAGGAAACTGCAACTGGAACACTCCCGAGGTCGGAATTTCCTTCTGGGCAAACCTCACCACCTCCAGGTTGACAACCGAACATGGTTGCTCCTGGTGTAAACAGTTATTAAGCTCCTGTAATAATCCATTTATTAGCACTTCTGACTTGTGTTTGTTGCACTAAACCACATTATACACAGTGTTGTTTGACATATATTTATAGAATACTGCCTGGAGATATTTACATTTGTCGTGTGGTATTTGTGAACTTCAATGCAGGGTGTGTTAACAATGGCTTACAATCGCCTGGTAGATCGGCACGTTTTTTTCCAACTTTGTAACTGGAACGCTGATAAATCGGAGATAACATCTCGGGGTATCCTCAACACCTCGAGCTGACAATCAATGATGACTGCCCCCAGTGTAAAAGTTAAGCTCCTGTAGTATTCTGTTTATTTGCACTTATGACTAGTGTTTATGGCACTAAATCAGCCATATACACAGTATTGTTCAACTTGTATTTATGAAAATGCTGCCATAGTGTCATTTACATTCTGTATGTGGTATTTGTTAACTAAATTGCAGGGTGTGCTAACAGTGGCTAAGACAACGCCTAACAATAGCCTGGTAGATCGGCAAGTTTTCTCCGCCAGAAGTGGAAGTGACGCCAAATTCCAACTACAACTGGAATGCACCATTATCACCCAGCTACCCACTACAAAGCAAGACATTAGTATGGTAGGTTTTAGGGCTGAACGATTTGAGAAAATAGTCTAATTGCGATATTTTTTTCCCAATATTGCAATTGCGATTTACTCTGCGATTGTTTTAAAGTTCCTCATCTTATGTATTCTTAAACAAACATAAGCAGTGGATCGTTTTATAGTATAACCAATATGACATTAAATCAGTCTAAGGATAAAGGATTTGAGAAAAAGTGGAGAACTGAAGACCAGGCGCAAAATAGATATGAAATTGCAAAAAAAAAGGCAAAAAATTCAAAAGTGACTAAGGAAAATTGATTATAGCAGCAAAATTGGGATTAAATTTCAAAAACCCATGTACAAATTCCAAATATGGTCTGACAGTGGCCAAAATAGATGAATGGGAGCAAGATAGGCATAAAGCTGTAAAAACTGGGTAAAAAAAGGTTAAAATTGGCATGACATTGCGAGAAACTACATCACAATGCCAAAATGTTTAACGCATTTTGGGTTAAAAATATTGCACTGTCTGTGATTTGAAAATTGCAACAAGCCAACTAGATTAAATTGCGATTTAATCTAATTTGCAATTAATTGTTCAGCCCTAGTAGGTTTGCTGCATTTCCATTAACCTCTGAAGTGGGAAGAGGGAAGTGGGAGTGACGTCATCTCCGAGACATCAGCGTTCCAGTTACAAAGTTGGAAAAAAAAAATGCAGATCTACCAGATGATTGTTAGCCATTGTGAGCACGCCCTGCGTTGTAGTTTACAAATACCACTTGAAGAATGTAAATATCACTGTGGTAGCATTTCTATAAGTCATACAATACTATGTATATGGCTGATTTACTGTGACACACAGAAGTCAGAGGTGCTAATAAATTGATTATTACAGGAGCTTAATAACTGTTTACACTGGGAGCACCCATCTTTGTTGTCAACTCAGGGGTGTTGAGGTTCCCCCGAGTTCCCAGTAGGAAATTCCAACCTTGGGGAGCTTTCCAGTTACAGTTTCCTACTCAGAAATTCCAACTTCTGACCACATCTGAAACGTCCCAGTTGTTTGTCCTTTCATCACCCCAGTTTCCTGGTTACCACGCTTACAGGAATCAACCCAGCACACCCCTCACACATATGGCACATGCACAATTACGCAGGAGGCATAGTTGCCAGGTCTGCGTATTATAAGTGACTTGGGCCACCAGCTGCATGCTGGTGCGGTAAGCTGCAGATCAAACGTGATGTGACTAAGTCAACTAATCTCAAAAATAGTCGTTTGTGGCAGCCCTCGCCAGCACACATCATGGCACTTAAGCCCCGTTTCCCATAGGCCTGTGCTCAAAATATCAAAACGGCAAAATATCGTATTGCACTCCTTTGGGATACGTGTATCCATATGGATTCTACAGAATCGATACGGCCTAAATATTTTGACAGTTGTCGTAAATACACTTTGGGTACAAATGGACAAATGGAACTGAACCCTGATGGAAACAGGGCTTTAATGTAGATCAGGGGTGTCCAAACTGTGGCCCGGGGGCCAAATGCGGCCCGCTGCCCAATTTGAATTGGCCCCTGAAACAGTTGAGGAATCAAGACATTTTGATTACAGCAGCAAATACCACAAATCATGCACATTTTTCTGCTGTATTTACTTTGCCACAAGGTCTCATTTACAAAGTATACTGCAATATTTATCTTCAAGCACCAACATTCTTGCAGTTTACTCTTGTTTTGTGTCTGAAAGTGAAGATAAGATGTTAATGTCTCCCATCTCTACTAAAAGGTCTCGTCCGTACTAGGTGTTAATCTAGTAGTAGCCCAGGGTTACAAAGGCCCCTTGACAGGTGATAACCCACCCATAAACTTTGAAACTTTAACTCCAATACACTGAAAGTGAGGCGCGGAAAGTGGCTCAGTTGTCTATGTATTCCTCTTTATGTGGCCCTCGTTGTAAAAAGTTTGGACCCCCCTGATGTAGATTAACTGTCACAGAAACCTTTTTGAGAGCAGGATGAATAAACTTTTATGTACTGCAAGCACACCAGTCTTTTTTTTTCTTTTAAAAATGGGATTTGTTTATTTAATGTTCATTAATTTATGTAACATTTTCTGTAGAGCCTGGGATCTTTTACTCACAACATGACGAAAAGGAATCCACTGATAGAAAAATGTAATTACAAATATTGAAGAATTTATGTCAGTGTTAAGATCAACTTTATCAAAACAGTTGAGAAAGTGAAGAGTGCTGGCACTAATTAGTCTGTAAATATTTGCTTTTATTTTATTTCAGCTTAGGTTTCCTCTTCGTCTGATTCGAAACCTTAATTTTAGTTTTGACTGGGAATATATTAACAAACAATCGTCCTTTACTCCAAAAATTTACATTTGGTATATTTTAGTAAGCCCATAGCTTTGTGATGAATGTTAAAGCTCTCTACAGTTTAACATATACATTATATAGCTGCCAAATTCAGTCTGATCACCTTCACTTTTCTTCTGTAATACATACTCTTTTAAAAATCTCTTTTGGTGCTATTTTGTTTGCTTGTTCCAATTGTACCCTTAATCACATATTGACAATCAAACATCTGTATTTTTGAGATGGGTAACTTGGAACAATACAATTGTAAGATTGGTATATTTTTGGGCTGGATGTTTCTTCCTCAATGTGATTGCTTAGTCAGTTTGTAGAAAAACACCTGTATCTTGCTAATACTTTATCTAAGTTTGCCTTTCCAGACTCAAAATCTATTCAGGAAGATTTTTTGATAAGTAATAAACTAAAACTGACACCCATGCTTTAGAATTAATTATTTAACATTTGATTATTGCCAAAAATTGTTGGACATTCTGAATAAAAGCTGAGCAGTTTAAGGTTTATTCTCATATAAAAGCTTTGTATGGACAATAGTTTATATTCTTTTCTGAACCATAATTTTTCTTTCACTGCCAAAAAAGAAATATAATTACCATGGTTTTATTTGCATTATTGAAGCATAAAATCAAACTATTTACCTGGCCTTTTTTTGTAAATGACTCTAAAATGAAAACATTCACACTGGACTCTTGCCAGAGGTTGCACATGTCAATGAACTGTTTGTAGATCAACCCATTGCATTTTCTCCATAGAATCTTGTTTGTTTGGAAACATCCACTCTCTCAGGATGATTGCTCTTGTGTGATGGATGCATTCTTTCTGCAATTTATGAACTTTTGTAGTACAAGATCAAAATGAATGAAAAAAGTATGGAAGACCAAAAGATTCATAATTAAATAAATAAAAACAACATTTTGAAATAAATAGAATTTTGATAAATAACAAACATTAAATTGTAAAATAAGGCCATATTATTATGTAAATGAAATATTTTTTATTATTCTTTAATATCAAATTATAATAATGAAACATTTCATAATAACAATTGTTTTAACAAGTTCATACTTTTTAAAATAATGACTTTTTCTGTATTTTCCTTTGTCTCCATGGGTTATTTCCATTTTGTGCAAACTCTTCCGCCTACTCTTCTTCTTCTGTTGCTGCTTCAACCAATCATTCGTCTTCTATTGTTTTGACTGAACGATTGGCAACCAGGCTCAGTACAGCCCCCAACTATGATAGCGTGAACCACAGGTATGAGTCAGTTGTGTCGGTTGCTGAGGTGTGTGTGTTCTCACTGCAAAGGAACCACTACAGGGCTCGAATCAAAGCGAGCCGAGACCGCCTATTTTGGTGATCTCGACCCGCTTGCCTTGTCCCGCATCCGAGTGTGATTGCTTTGTTCACATCTGCCCAAACGAGCCAAACTTGGGGGGGTGGGGGGTCACTCCTTTCAGAACAACTGCCCCAAATGAGCCAGGTGTGAATGCACCTATTCACACCTTGAAGGTGAGAGAAAAAATTGACTGCATGTGTCATTTGTTCACAACTTTGGACAGGATGAGACTTCTGCCGTGTGAACGCAAATGAACCAAGTGACAACTGAAACAACTGTATCGATTTTACCCCCGAATCGGAACATAGCAAACAAGCCATAGGTATGAATACACCCTTAGGCTGCGTTCCAGTTGTACTGGGAGTTCCGAGTGAGGAATTCACATGCTGCAAACCCCAGTACATGTACTAGGTTTCATGGAGTGCGGTCACCTGCATAAGCATCTGGTAGCATCGATGCTGGGCTGTTTGTGAACTTCCAGACAGGACCTCATCAAAAACATACTGCTGCTGCAATCCTCTCTCAGGCTGAGGTGAAGGCCTTACGTTTCTATCCAACCGAATAGCAACTTCCCTGAGCAATTATAAAATGGACTTTACCCTGCAGCCATTCTATCTCAAATGTGTCATCCACCTCCGTTTACAGCTTTTCAGGCTCCTCAGCATTAGTGATAATTCTCCACATTTGACTCGATACTGCAAGTGCTGCTGCAATGTCTGTGTCAAGGATCAGCCAGCTAACTGGCTCCGCCTTGTGTTTTGATTGACAGACCAAGTCATTCTGCTGAAAAACGACATTATGAAAAAAAGGCCATTGTGGAAAAGGATATTCTGAAATAAAAATTGACTTTGTAATAACGTTTTCTTTTTTGTTTCATAAATGCTTGGAAAAATAAATAAAAATTCATTATTTTAAAAAGTATGAAATTGTTAAAATAATCATTATGAAATATTAAATTATAATTATATAATATTAAAGAATAACAAAAACACACTTCGTAATGATGTTTTATTTACAATTAAATGGCCATATTATATATTTGTCTGTTCATTTACCAAATTGTTATTTATTTTAAAATGTTGTTCCTGTTTATTTAATTATGAATCTTTTGGGGTTCCATAGGTAAATTACATTTGCATTGTGCAAGCTTGCCTGGCAAAGTAATGGCAAAACAGAGATGAATTTAATTACATTTTAATACATGTAAAGATTTATATGTTATCTCATCCATATAAATAATAATACAAAATATTCTGGATTTCTTTTAATTGCATGTTCAGTTTAAGGGCTGATACGCTCAAAAGCAGGGTTGTCTGTGTCTTGCAATGGGCCTTTCTGCCTGCCTGCCTGCCTGCCTGTCTGTCTGTCTGCCTGTGTTTTAGCCATTGCTGGTTCAATAGTGACTCATTCTTTGAGCACCATCATAAAACCTCACTTGTTTACATAATGTAAAAAGCTCTTTACTATCACTACATTTAATTAGAGAGGATATTGTGTTTTCATGTAGCCAATGAAAAAACCTGGAGATAAAGACAACAGAAAGGCAAGACAGTGTGGGTGTGTTGCTTAGCAACAGCCCCATTGTCTGTTTTCCTTGTTGCCATCAGTGGTGCTAAGAAACTGAAAATAATTTGCTTGAAAACAATAGTTGTGATGTTTTAAGGAATGCACAAGTCTACCCCTGAAAGAGACAGTCTGTAAAGAGAAAAAATTGTGGGCTGATGGGTTGTAGCAATATTTTACTGCCTCTGAAGGAATAAGAGGCTGAGCTGAGCAGCATAATGGGTACCCTCTGTGGAGCAAGAGGCCATGTTGACGCAGTCAAATTGGCAGTGTGTGTGAGGAAGTGTGAAATATGACCACTGCAGTGTCTTCATCAATAACATTCGCTCTATCTCTGTTGCTCTCACCATGCTTCTGCCTCCACCATTCTATTCCTGTCCATCAGCTCTCTTCGTTTCTCACTTTACTTCCACTTCACCTTCAAGTGATACCCTGTTCTGCTTACTAATTTCAACAGGAGCTGAAGCTTGGCATCTGATATTTAAGCTAAAAAAATCTTTGAAGCTCAAACAGGGGCATGTTTCAGCACTGCTAAGATTATCATTGGCCTTACTCCCATCATATGACAAGACAGACTATGCTTGTTTTGGCCATTAGTGGGCACACCGACATCACTTGCTATAGCAGAACTGCATGATAGTTTTTGTAGCTGTATTTTTTCAACAAAAAGACTTTCCTGTGCTGGTTGAATAGGACTGGAAGAGTTCATTATGCAACCTTTTCATTCAAGAAGTAATTAAATAATTCAAATAATTGAAATGATTAAAATAGTTAAATAATCAAACCACATTTTAGGGTCTAAAAAAAGTGATTTTTAAAAAAAATAATAATTGCTTGACATGCTGTATTCATTATGTGAATAAGTGGCAGAAAAACATAGAAACATCAGCAACAAATGATTTTACATTACTAGACTTTGCATGAATAGACCATACCAGAGAGAATGTTTTAAGGAAGTCACTGCATTTCAGTTATCCTGTGAATCTACAAGGTTTTTATTTTTTTATTTCTCTCTGTGGCCCCTGCATACATTGCATTTCCTTATGTTGCTGTATCATGCTTAAAGTATTTAAGTAAAATGACAGGGACTTAAATGTGGAAGGGTTAATTGAAATAAGATGTTCATCATCATATAAGGTAAGATAAAGCACAGTCTGTGTATTTCTTGTTTTAGTCCTCTTACTGCAAGCACAGTTTTTTTCTCCAATATCTTGCCCAGTATCACGTCTGATACAGTTTTATCAAGACAGAGCTATTAACATGGCATCAGCTGACTGAAATGCCCTCTTAAGTGACCAAGCTGCTGACATTTTTCTTGCTTTGTCCAATCCTCACTCCAGTCTATGATTAGCACAATTAGGTCAAAACACACCTTTAAATAGGTAGACCCAGGATATTAGAGATGTAAGTCTGTTCAAACTCAGCCAACAGTTTGCATTGCTATTTGTCTTCATGAACACACATAGAACAGAGGATAGAAAACACATTTACCTGACTGATGTGCTGCGGTTCACTTTCAGCGTGAACACTAAGGACCGCTGTGAAACAGACACTGTGCTTAGCAAAACCATATAGAGATGTACTACCAAGCGTAATTCACTCACTTGTTAAATTCAGCAATGCACTGAAATAAACAACAAAAGAAAAAACGCAAGTGTAATTTTGCAAATCTTCTGCTTTTATATAAATGTGTGATTTAACATGACAGAGAACTTGGTCTTTGCTGCAGACTAGCCTAGGATGGTTGCATACAGCTGTAGTGGCAGATAAGGCTCTTGACTTCACATTTTCATTCATCTTTTCTCATTCAACATGTGAGATTAATCTAATCATCATATAATTTATATAATAATGAAATGGAACATTACCTATAAAAAGTTGACATGTGATGCAAGAAAATGTCTCGGAACCTGAGGAAACCTAAAACCTGAAAAGTGGGCACAGCAATCCAAACCCATATAAAAATTGCATATAAAAAGCCAACAGCAGAAGTAAGGCCTAGAAGTAATAGGAGCTATAGTGATAAGAAAAATAAAGAAAAATAAAAGGCCTAAAAACAATACATAGAATAAGATAAAGACAACACATGAAAGCAACTCTGTTAAGGTAAGTTTTTAAGGCTGATTTCAAAGTGACTGATCCTGCAGGCCTTATTTCTATGGGCAGATTGTTCCAAAATCAAGGAGCTATGACGGAATCAGCTCGATCACCTTTAGGTTTGAGCCTTGGCTTTGGAATGACCAGTAAGTCCTCGCCCAGGAGATCTGAGGCTGTGAGCTGGGCCATAACAGATCAGTAGCTCTGAAATATATCTAGAAGCCATGCCCATGAGTTAGGGCTGGACAATTAATCGGATTTTGATCGTGATTTCAATTTTGCCATCTGACAATCATAAAAACATTATAATCGAAGAAAACGATTAATATGCCACACAGTGTGGAGTGCCGTGTATGCAAGTTCCTGCGCTTCATAGCGCTTCTGTGTTCCACGTGCAGCCACAGCGAGTGTGTGTGACTTATGTGGATCAATAATACTGTATGTGCCACTTGCTGGTTCTTTAAAGTTGTGTTTAAATCAATACTGAAGTTTTTAAATAAACCAATAATTGTGTATATTATGTGTGATTTCAATATCACTTAAAATAATCGGGATTCTTATTTTTACCACAATTGTCCAGCCCTACCATGAGTGCTTTAGAAATAATAAGTAATATTTTTTAAGTTGATTCGAACACTAACAGAAAGACGGTGAAGGGAAGTTAAAATGGGGGTGAAGTGATTATGTCTGTAAGAATTAGTTTAAAGCATAGCTGCTGTGTTTTGGACTAGTGTGAGGTGAGAAAGAGATTTTTTAAATTTATACAAAGTAGAAGGGAGTTGCAGTAATCTAGTCTTGAGAAAATGACGGTATGAATGGTTTTGTAAGGTCTATTGTGGTGAGTATTTGTTTTGTTTTATCAAATATTTGTAAATGAAATAAACAAGACTGGATTATTGATACAGATGGAGAAGAGGGGGTCAGAGGAGTTATTCTACATTTCTAGGTGTGGCTGAAAATGTATCATTTAACATTTGTGCATGTATAATAGTCATATTGCAAGACATGCAATATAGGCTATGAATGTCATTTATATGACATTCATAACATATACCATATATCCTGAGCATGTCAATGTCCCTGATTCAGTGATTAACCAAAAGTTTGACTGTGATCACAGTTTATGGCATATCCTTGTAATGGTGGTGAAACTGAATTCTACCTTACTCTGATATTTCCGTCCCTTTCCTTTCCTTTCCTTTTCAGCTGATTAGTGATGGCAGTGTGGTGTATGCTGAGGCCCTTTGGGACCATGTCACCATGGACGACCAGGAGCTAGGCTTTAAGGCAGGTGATGTCATTGAAGTAGTGGATGCCACCAACAAAGAGTGGTGGTGGGGTCGCATCATGGACAGCGAGGGCTGGTTCCCTGCCAGCTTTGTGCGGGTAAGAGAGAGTTTGTTGCTGGAAGACACATTATGAGAAAAAATTGCAATTTACCTGGTTCAATTCATTTTTTTTTTGAATGACACATTAGAACATGTCCACTTGTATTGGGTTGTAAATGACAAGAAACTTAAGAGATCTGTTTGGTGTAGTTGGGAAGTTTTTTTTATTTAGGGAGGTTTAAGGCTACCTGTTTTTTTCCTCAGTTGCGTGTAAACCAGGATGATCCCATGGAAGAGTATATGTCCCACCTGGAGGAGGCTCAGACAGGAGAAAAGGATCAGACAAGTCGGGTCGTGTTGCTGGGACCAGGTTTACCTTGCAAAGAGCAAATGAGGGCCAATGTTATCAATGAGATCATGTGCACTGAGAGAGACTACATCAAACATCTGAAAGATATCTGTGAGGTATGAATTGCTCATTCTGAAAGTACATTTTGCTCTCTGTATGTTTCTGAAACATATTGAAGAATCAACTAACAAACCCCAAGAATGACAGGGTCAGTCAGGTCTACATTTTAAGTTAGTGAGTGAGTAATCTAAAAATATGCACAAAAATGCACATGCAAAGAAATACTGGTTGCAGGTTATGTAGCATTTAATAAATTGTTTGGGAGCGTTATCAAGTGAAATAGCTTTAGCAGTCTTGCATCGGTTACATAATGATGAAGATGATGAAGCTTCTGTTTAAGTCTTTCAACAAAACTGACTAATCACATTAAAAATCACCAACACTCAACCATCAAAATAAAAGGCAAGTCACTCCCTAAATCAAGCCAACATTGTCTGAATGTACTGTTGTACTATTGCATGTACAACAGGCGTCGGTGGCACAGGTGGATATTGCGCTTGGTCAGTGATTGGGAGGTTGCAGGTTCAAGCCCAGAGATCAGTATCTCTGGGCTGTTATCTGTTAGAAATACTGATGGACAACTAGCAGAGAAACTGTGAACTATCAGTGAGTGAATGTGAGAGCGAATGGGTAATTGTGTCCTGTGGTGTGACGCAGCTTTGAGTAGTCAAAGACTAGAAAAGCACTATATAAGCTCAAGTGCATTTACCATATACCATTTGTACTTTTCAAAGTATCCTTTGCAGTCGTTAAGAAAGGGTGATTTGAATGTTACATACAGTACAATGTAAAAAGCCTTTGCTTAGCTTTCAGACCATAAAAGACTAAAGTCCATTCCCAATATATACTTTATATGATGCTGTGCATGTGGCAGTTGGTAACAAGCTAAAGTGTGGTGAGTTTAAGTCTTTCCAACATAATGAAAAGTTGCATTCAGAATTAAAATTTTGTCTGTACTAGTACTTTGATAGATTCACTTTATAGTGAACAACGCTAAATTATTACTCCCATCCTGGCTTCGCTGAGGTTACACTGGCTAAAAGTTATGTGGTTGTCCTCAGTGAAGACTGATTTTGGTGACAGTAGCAGTGGAAGCTTGAATTTTTAGTGTTTGTCCTGTTTCCCACAGGGTTATATTAAACAGTGCCGCAAGAGGACAGACATGTTTAATGAGGAACAGCTTCGCACCATCTTTGGCAACATTGAAGAGATCTACCGATTCCAGAGAAAGTTCCTGAAAGGACTGGAAAAAAAATTCAACAAGGAGCAGCCTCACCTAAGTGAGATTGGCTGCTGTTTCCTAGAACATGTAAGCTGAGTCTCAAAATCTCAATTTTTTTAAGTAGGTGCATGAAGATTTCTCTAATTGCTTCCATAAACCAGTGATTTATTCCCTTCCTCGCAAGGGAACCTGGAAGGCTGGGGTTGGGGGTGGGGTGGGCGATAGACTGTCCTTAACAGACAGTTTAATCTTTAATTTGTGCATTCTTTTAAACTTCAGGATAAACATTTCAACAAAACAGCCTTTCTGTCAGTAACCACACCTGTTCTTTCTTGTGTAGCAAACAGATTTCCAGATCTATTCGGAGTATTGCAACAACCACCCCAATGCCTGCGTCCTGATCTCCAAGCTTATGAAGGTCAACAAGTATGTGTTTTTCTTCGAGGCCTGCCGACTGCTTCAAAAGATGATAGACATTTCCTTAGATGGCTTTTTGCTCACCCCAGTTCAGAAGATCTGCAAATACCCACTGCAGCTGGCTGAGCTTCTCAAATACACCAACCCTCAACACAGGTGACTGCAAAATCTTTTTATTAAAGGATTTAAGAGGATAAATTGGAATTCATATGTGCAAATTTATAAATCACAAACATTTTATTTCCAACGTGCAAAAGAAGCAAGATTTTAAAAAGGAAGCAATGTTGAATGTCGTTTTTACTGCAGAAATGTAATTCCGTTGTAGAAAACATTTAAAGGTATCAGACATCAAAGTCATACAATACATAGTCATGCTTTTCCTGTAGCATATCTATTTTAGTAGTACAACAGTTCTTACTTATCAAGATTTATGAAACAGGTTGATTCATAATTTGAAAATGATAATTTGAATACCTAAAAAACATGGTACTTATTAGAAGAACAACAAGTATGGCCTGTCTTATCCTTCAGGCCCCAGCTTTAAAATCTGCTTCACTGTTTGATTAAAGGGACTACAAAGATGTTGAGGCAGCTTTAAATGCTATGAAGAACGTGGCAAGACTTATCAATGAGAGAAAACGAAGACTTGAGAACATTGACAAGATAGCACAGTGGCAGAGTTCTATAGAGGACTGGGAGGTATGGCACAACACAACTTTTTCCTTGAGATGTATTCATAATGGGGCAATTAACATATATGTTTTTGTTTCTATTCATGCAGGGAGAAGATGTCTTGAGCAGGAGCTCAGATTTAATCTTCTCAGGGGAGTTGACCAAGTTGTCACAGCCTCAAGCCAAGGGTCAACAGAGGATGTTTTTCCTCTTCGACCATCAGATGGTGTATTGTAAAAAGGTGCCTTACATTATTTTCAGTAATTCAGGTGTGCTGGATAAGAGCTCCTAAGAAATCCGGAAAATAGTCTTATACCCACTATGACTTGACCTCTGACTGTGCATGGTATATCAGTAAATGTAACAAGCCCTTCCAAGAGGTTTTAAGTGCAGACTTTTTAGTTTGTACCATGAGATCCCAACATTTGTGGCAAAAAAGAAAAGTTTAAAATTCACATCTAACTGGTGGTCACTGTTTAAACCATAGACTTTATAAAAAGATGGACAATCCATCTCCTCCTTTCCCTGTTGTCTGCTTGCTGTGGAAAACATTTCCATTTGACAGAGAAATTAATTTTAGTTTTAAACCCCTTTTTTTTGGATCAATTACTTAAAAAAAGGAAAACTTTTGTAAAACACAGAGAATGAATAACGAAGTGATACCATTAATAGTTAACACGGAAAGCTTTGACTTTACTTTGGGGGAGCTTTCATGTCTGCTGTCTTCTTTTTTTTCTTTGTCTCCCTTGTCTGCATCATCTTTCTAGCTGTGCACTGTTTCCGATAACAGTGTTTGAAAGACCAATGCATTTTTTTTAGCGGTGAGAGATACGAAAATATGAGTCACTGCTACTCCATCAAGTCACAGTTTATTTAACCCCTGATGTGAGCTCAGGGGGAGGGCCGTGCCACACCACAGTGTGAAAGAAGGGGAAATAGTGACAGGATGAAACAAGACAAATGGGGAGGGGGACATACAGATGTTATTGATTTGAGATAGCAGTCCAAGTGCTGTGCTGATTGAAGTCCATACAGGATGTAAAGGCTGTAAGAAACCAGGGACACCAGAGATGTGGGGTCTCGATAGTAGAGAGTGGGCCCATAGGGATGAGGTATGGAGGGAGCATACATCACAGGACATGAGAAAATGTATGAGTGCCCACTCAGCATGTTCTGATGGGACAAATCACTTCTTTACAGTAAGTCTCAACAGGAGCTTGAGTATCTGTACAGGCGTGCATGTGAGGTGGTTACTGAATACCCAAGTGGTTGCCCATACCCAGGGAGACCATGGCCAAAGGCATCCCCCGAGCCAACAAAGCATCTGAGGCCCACCATATGGACCCCAAAAGCTACAGCACCCAGGAACAGCTCCAGGACCCAATGGGGCAGCGGCCCCTCATCACTTGCCCCCACCAATCACCCGGCCCCAAGCCCAGCACCCAGTCACCCCCCCCCCCTCCCCCCCCCCCCCAGGGTGGTGTGGCCAATCTTATGTGGGTCTGGGTCCCAGCTGCAGCCAAGGCCAGGCGGGGGTGGGATGTGGGCATGCGGTGGTGAGGTCAAGGTTATGCCCCCCCAGAAGAGCTGAGGCAAAAAAGAGCGTCAGAGATCGCTGCCCAAGGACCACCTGCACAAAGCAGCAACCCACAGGCAGCCACCCATGCTTTGGTCCCCAGTGAGCGACAGGCCCCTGGATCCATCACAACAGGCCTCCAAGGGATACGAGACCCAGCAGGGTCCACCAGGCCCCCAGATGCCGCCCCAGGTCCCATCCTGCACAGCCGCACCTAAAGGCCACCAACTCCATCCCACTTGATAGAGGTGGGCTTCCCAGCACAGAGTCATGGCCAGAAAGGACCAGACCCCATCAGCCACACCAAGCCTAAGCTAGTGATCCACACTTGTCTGCTATTCACCAAGACTGAGTGCAGCTCTAGGTGTAATGTGATGCATTAAAACTGGGGAAAAACAGGTCAAGTGGGAGCCCACAGACCCACCCTCTCTCTGCCTGCCCAAGACAAGTGGATGTCCTGTTGCAACCAAAAAAACAAAAGGCAGGTGAAGCAGATGAGAGATGAGCAGAGAGGGGTCACAACCTAAAACAAATTGTACCCCCCAGCACCCTCTGCCCCACCTCTCCTACAAGTTAGTGTATGCAGTGCAAGCTAGTCGACCCCTACCAATCCCTGACTCCAAGAAACCTAAATGTTGTGCATGTGCCCAAAGGTGAAAATATATACAGGAGTGCAATGCGCGAGTAGTGAGGTGCAAATTAAGATGCTCGGCTAGTGAGGGCCAGCCTTGACGAGCCTTGACAAAGCAGGAGCAAGGGAGCAGTGCCAAATGGCACCCGAACAGCAAGACCCAGGACCCACAGGCAACCACCCAGAAGGGCCCCAGCGACCAGGCGCGCCCAACAAGAACGCGTCCCCCAACATACTGCAGCACCAGAGCCACCGACCCAAAGCAAGCAGAATGAGGGAGACAATGGGATGTAGCTTTCCAGAAAGAGGCATAGGGACACTAACTTTTTTTCCGGAGCTGTCCAATGGGTGTGCATTGCCATTGCCAGTTGGCTTGAATATAGGTCTCAGGACAGTTCTGTGTGCAATACAGACATTTCTGTCCTGAAACCCATTTTAAACATTTTTTGTGCAGTGTAGTGAGTTCTGTGAATGATTTTCTACTGTATGAGCTGAGGGTTTGCATCTTGGTCATTAAATACATGTTTTTAAGATTGTAGCCAAGGAATCAGCATCAGGAGCAAAAGAGAGATCTTCTTCTCATTTGTTGGAGGGTGATATTATGGATTTGTCAGTCTATTAGCATAGTTATTTTACATAATTAGGAAAGAAGCTCTTTTGGAGAGAGGATTTAATAAGCTCCACAGATGATGGAGGTAGAGACAAATTGATGGTTCTCATATTAATCTTGAATTGGATAGACAATTTGACTTGTAGATATGGTAGGAAGCTATTGTTCCAGATGCCAAACTCTTAGACCAGGTGGTGGAATGGGACCAGGGTGTTGTTGGGAAAAATATGTTTTAGATGTGTGATGCCTTTTTCAGTCCATGCATGCAGGCGAAGTGTTTTTTGCGACTAAAAAAATCTGAATTATGCCAGATTGGACTTAAATTGGATGGTGCAAGGCTAGAATTTGTAATTTTGTGGAATTTCCGCCAGGCTGTCAGTGTTGAAGCTGTTGTTTCTGTGTTGAAACAAGTATGATGCTTGATGGTTTGACTGAGGAATGGGAGGCCTGAAATTATGTCTTCACAGATTGTTTATTTTATATCGAACCAGGTAATATCTGATTGATTTGGATGTGTCCATTTGTAAATATACTGCAGTCGATTTGCCAAAGAGCAGTGGTGGATGTGTGGAGCATCTAAACCTCCTTGCAGTTTTGGTTTTAGAAGAGTTGCAAGTCTGATCCTTGGTGTTTTGTTTTTCCAATAAAATTTTGTGAACATTGAATCTAGAGCCTCGAACCAGGTGAGAGTTGGAAAAACTGGAATCATTTAAAAAAGGTAATTTATTTTTGGAAGTACTGTCATTTTAATGGTTGCTATTCTTCCTAAAATGGATAGTGGTAGATTCATCCAGCAGTGGAGGTTATTGTTTTGTTTTTTTTAAGCAAAGGAGTGAAATTTAGTCTGATCAACTCTGGCAGCGTGGAGGAAATATTCATGCTCAGGTATGTGATGTGGCCTGAACATAAAGGGATAAGTAATATATAACGTGTTGCATCCCATCTGGTCTTGTGTAATGGAAGAATAGAGGATTTGTTCCAATTCACTGAGTAATCTGAAATCTTTGAGAATGATTCAATGAGATTCACTGTTACCTGCAGGGACGATTGAGGGTCTTGTAGAAACAGTAAAATGTCGTCAGCATACAAACTAATCTTATGTTGAATTTGGGATGTTTGAATTCCCTTGATGTGGATGTTCTGGCATAAAGCTGCTGCTAAGGGCTCTATAAAGATGATGAATAGCAAAGGAGGGAGTGGGCATCCCTGCCTCGTCCCCCTATGCAGTGTGAAACTTTGTGAGGTTAGTCCGCTGGTGGTGACAGTAGCTGAAGGAGCAGTGTACAGAATCTTAATGCAGTGAATAAACGAATACCCAAAGCCAAATTTTCTTTGAGAAGTGAAAAGAATTTTCCAGTTTACTCTGTCAAAAGCTTTTTCTGCATTTAATGTTGCTATGATGGTGTCATAATGATGCTGTTGGTCTGATGAAAAATGGATTAAGTTGAATAATCTACACATGTTACTGGATGACTGTCTACCTTTGATAAAGCCAGTCTGGTCGTCGTGGATTATAAGAAGGAGTTATATTTTCTGTCCTGTGTGCTAGAGCTTTACTGATGATTTTTATGATCTGATGAAGTGTTTATAGAATTCAGTAGGGAAGCCATCAGGACCTGGTGCTTTGTTTGTTTGGCATGAGACATAGAACTGTAGAAAGCTATGTTTCTGTTAAAAGTGAATCTAGTGCTTTGGATTGTTCTGGACAAGCTTTGGAAGTTCAATGTTGTTGAGAAAAGAGTCTACGCCTTGGTTTGTTTGTAGATGAGCAAAGGTTATTGTGACCAAAATTATCATGGTTATCATTATTATCATTGGGTCAAAAAATGAAAAAAAGTAAATCAGTTTTCTTGAACTTGAACAGAAAAAAGTTGAATAATTAATACAATAATTTATATTTGTCTTTTTGCTTTTTTTGTCAATAATTGGGTCAAAAAAAAAAAAATTAAAAGTAATTTTAACTGTTTTCATTAGAAATAAAAGTAAACAATCCTGGCAAGTATTTGTCATTATTTTGTTTTAAATGCTTAAACTGTGTAATTACAAGACAGGAAAAAAATGCATTTGTGCTCTAAACAGGTTTTCTTCATAAACAATTGTTAGTGTTTCATGTTATTTTTTTGTATAATATGAGATGCCCAGTCAATATCAGAGATAGAAAATGGCATTTGAGTCTGGGGAAACTCATCCTCCCTCCATTCAGGAGGTCTGGAAGCTCCGCGTTCCTGTTTGTCTCTTGTGAAGACAACTGTACCGATCATCGGGAGCTCCTCTTCCGTCTTGGACTTGCCAGGGTGGCGTGAACCACGATAATCTACACCCACTCGATCAGATCCAGTGGATAGGCACAGAGGAGCTTACTCTTTATTCAGGAGTTCGCAGACTTTGTAGCTGGGATAATTTTGAACGTTGATCATGTTTTAATCATAGGTCACTTTAACATCCATGTGTACTGTGAATCCAGACCCCTGGCCAGAAACTTTCTGGATCTTATTGACTCCTTTAATTTCACCTAGTTGATCACTGGCACGATGCATGAAAAGGGCCACACATTAGACCTCGTATTATCGTATGGATTAAACGTCTCTATAAGTGAGATATGCAAGACACGTGTATTGGACCATCTGCCGGTGTTATTTACTGTGACGCTGCCTTCTTCTATGGCTGTTACTCGTGCACCGGTTTATCGCCAGCGCGTACTTAACCCTTCAACTGCATCACAGTTCTGCACTGCTTTGATGACTCTCTGCCACCTACACTGTAGCTTAATGTCGAGGAGTTAACTGCCCTTTTCAGCTCTTCTTGCACCACGATCCTGGACTTATATATATATATATATGTATATATATATATACATACATATATATATATACAGGCAGATGAACCAGCCAAAGTGTACTCTCAGTGGCAGGGTAATAGCACAAGAGCTAACCCACCAAGGCTGGAGACTGAACAATACTGGAAAGGCATATGGGAGAAAGAAGCATCACATAACAACGATGCACAGTGGCTTAACAATCTAAGAGCAGACCACGCTAATCACCCTGAACAAGATGCCGTGACCATCACAGTAGCAGATATCCAAGAAAAAGTCACAGGTATGAAGAACTGGACAGCACCAGGCCTGGATATGATCCATGCCTACTGGCTTAAGAGGCTGACCTCACTCCATGAGCACCAAGCAGTACAAATGCACCAACTGCTGAGAGATGGGACCCACCCAGAATGGCTGACCAAGGGCCACACAGTCCTGATCCAGAAGGATCCCCAGAAGGGAACAGTCCCTTCCAACTATCAGCCAATTACCTGCCTCTCCACAACATGGAAACTCCCATCAGGCATCATTGCGGCAAAGATCAGTGGGCACATGGATCAATACATGACAGAGACACAGAAAGGCATTGGTAAAATACCAGAGGAGCAAAACACCAGCTGCTGGAAGACTGAACCGTCACTCGGGACTGTAGAACCAGACAGACCAACCTTTGCACTTTGCACAACCTGTGACTCAATGCCACACATGGATCCTGGAATGCCTGAAGCTGTACAAGGTCAATAAGACTCTAAGAGCCTTCGTTGCAAACTCAATGAGGCAATGGAACACCACCCTTGAGGCCAACTCTGAGCCAATTGCACAAGTCTCCATCAAATGTGGTATATATCAAGGAGATGCTCTGTCCCCACTGCTGTTCTGCATAGGCCTGAATCCCCTCAGCCAAATAATCAACAAGACTGGCTACGGATACCGACTCCGAAACGGGACCACCATCAGCCACCTCCTCTACATGAACGACATCAAGCTGTACACCAAGAGCGAGCGAGATGTTGACTCACTGATCCACACCACCAGGATCTACAGCAGTGACATCGGAATGTCAATGAGAAGTGTGGCCGAATGGTGACAAAAAGAGGGAAGGTAGTCCATACAGAGGGCATAACACTCCCAGAGGGCAGAATAGCAGATGTGGAGGAGAGCGACAAATACCTTGGCATACCACAGGCAAATGGCAACCACGAAGAGGCCACTAGGAAAGCAGCAATGGCCAAGTACCTGAAGCGAGTAAGGCAAGTACTAAAGAGCCAGCTCAATGGCAGAAACAAGGTTCGGGCAATTAACAGCTACGCCCTACCAGTGATCAGGTACCCTGCTGGGATAATAAGCTGGCCAACAGAGCAAATTCAGGCCACAGATGTTAAAACTCAGAAGTTGCTCACCATGTTCCACCCTAAGTCCAGTATCCAGAGACTATACACTAAGCGCAGAGATGGAGGCAGAGGGTTAGTGAGCATCAGAGCCACTATCCAAGATGAAGCATCCAATCTCCATGACTATGTCAGGAAGATGGCCCCAAGAGATGAAGCGCTTAGTGAGTGTCTCATACATTGGAAACTGACAGGGAAGGAGGAACCAGAGGAACCAACATGGGAGGACAAAACCTCTGCATGGGATGTACCACCGACAGATAGCTGAAGTGGCTGATATGAACAAATCCTACCAATGGCTGGAGAGGGCTTGACTGAAGGATAGCACAGAGGCACTAATCATGGCAGCACAGGAACAGGCCTTGAGCACCAGAGCAATAGAGGCCCAGATCTACCACACCAGGCAAGATCCCAGGTGCAGGCTGTGTAAAGAGGGCCCTGAAACAGTTCAGCACCTAATAGTAGGGTGTAAGATGCTGGCAGGAAAAGCATACATGGAACGCCATAATCAAGTAACCCGTATAGTGTACAGGGACATCTGTGCAGAGTATAAACTGGAGACCCCAAGATCAAAATGGGAAGCACCTCCCAAGGTGATGGAGAATGACCGAGCCAAGGTCTTGTGGGACTTCTAGATACAGACCAACAAAATGGTAATGGCCAACCAACCAGACATTGTGATCATAGATAGGCAGCAGAGGAAAGCCGTTGTGATAGATGTAGCCATCCCAAGTGATAGCAACATCAAGAAAAAGGAACACGAGAAACTGGATAAATACCAAGGGCTCAAAGAGGAGCTGGAGGAATCCTGGAAGGTGAAGGCTGTGGCTGCTCTTGGCGTGCTGTGGCCCCTTACCGCTGGAGGTGCCGGCGACTCAAGCCCGCATGGGGGCGCGCTTGACACCAGACGTCCTTGACACACTCGCGGGAACACAAGAGAAGCTGGTCTCTGGCAACATAGAGCCTATATAACCCAACCTGAGGGGGGCAGCATTACCCTTCATTGCGTTCAGCCTGCCGGAACTTTATTAGAAGAAGAAGAGGACGACAACAACAACAAGACAAACGAGGGGCGGTAAGCTGGCAGGATGAAGAGGACAAGACGGAGTTCGGTATGGAACCATTTTAAGTTTGTTAATGACGACAAAGACGCCAAATGCACAATCTGTGGAAGTATTTTAAAGTACAACTCCTCCACAACTTCGCTAAATTATCACCTCAATACGTCACATTCAGCCGTGCTGCAAGGAGCGAGTAGCTCTCAGCCTACAATCACCGCAGCGTTGGGACGAGTATGTGACTCCACGAAGGCAGAGGGCATTACCCAGCGGATATGTGACATGGTTACTACAGACATGCTGCCAATAAATGGGCGATTCCGCCTAAGGAGTGAAATTTGTTTCCCCAGCATATTGTTGTATATTAAATGTATAGACACAAGTAGTAATATATTACAAATTGTATTTTACTATTATACTAAACTCCATACACATTAATATTTATAGAAATTACAGATATATAATTTTTTAATATTTTAAAATGGCATCCAAAACACTAATACAGAGCATTTCTTGCCTGTCCCCACAGCCAAACACTACACTTTACTACAATGCATCATGAACAAAATCCTTCCAAAGCAAATTTTCTTTGAATTTAAGTGTGACTCCATATTCTAGCTACACTTATTTATTTCCATGTTTCAAGTAGCCTCAAAGTAGCCTTGTTATTGCATTGTCCCATTTGTGAATGTGTTGTTCCCTCCCGTGAAGAATAAATCTTTAATTAAGGAATATGATTTGCATTTTCTCTTTCATAAGAAAGATAGTATTTTCGTAGAAAGGAACCTATTGATTCAGAGGGAAATTCAGCTTTGCAGGAAAATTGCCGCTTATCAATTAATCGATCATCGATCGATAAGGTGAAACAACTATCAATTAATGAATTACTCGATAATTTGCATCTCTAGTCTCCAGAAATGTCTTTTATTGTTATTTGTTTATATAGACCACCCTCAACCAACAGTTTGTTCTATGAGCACCTACATTCCATGCTTAAAGAATATGATGGCAAGAAAGAAAGTATAATTTTTGGTGACGTGAATTGTAACTGGAGTAATAAATCAGATAGGAAAATAGGGGTGTAACGAAATGGTCAACTCACAAAACGATACGAAACAGGGCCCACGATACGAAATACTCACGATACGAAATAAAGATGAAGGAAAATCCCCAACAGTAGGAAGTTGTGAAAAAGTCTAATTTTCTTTATTTTCTTCCTAATGCAGACAAACAAAAAATATTGCTGCATCAGTACAAAATAAATGCTCTTTGAAAAAAAAACTAAATTGTAGTTTTTTCCCCTTATTTAGACTACGGTGCAAATACAAACAGAAAAACTCAATAAAAAGTGCTTTGTTGTTGTAACAATCAGGATAAGTACATTCTTGAATGAAAAGGAAAACAAACAGCAGTCCTCAGAGCTGCAGTTTAGACCTATACATGTCTGAACTGTGAACTATAATATTTAGCCCATAACAGTGCATATACTTCTGATCTTCAAGTATGATCAAATTCTGTCAACTCCGCAGTAGATGCAAAAATCAAATATTGTTTTTTATGCAGACTTACACAAACATAGTGGAGCAGTTCTACTGTTTATGTGTTCAATGTGGATTTTAATGTTTCCTATGAATTGACGGTCAGTGAATGGAGCAGGAGGGTGGGGCGAGCAGGTCAGAGTTCAGAAGGGGAGTTTTGTGTGTGTTTGAGCCATGGATGTATTATGAGAACTGGATACCAGACCGCCCCTCGGCGGCACGCCGATTTTTGCCAGTGGCCACTCGTGGTATTGCAACGAAAAATCCCCATTGGGCCCAAAAAGCATTTTTCCCATAGGCGGCAATAGTAAAAGAGACGGCTGTAAAACTGTTTACAGGACATCTTCAGCCATAAACACGGTCAATAACTGATCTTTGTATTTTATATTTTTAAGACTTGGACTTTTGATCGGTCAAAAAGTGTTCAAAAGGCCAGAAAAGCCAGAGGAAAGTCGCTATCTCTCTGATGACGTCACAGCTGCACACACGCACTCTCAAAGCGCGGTCATGCTGTGTCTCGAGAGCGAGGACGCCAGCTAACTTTCTTAAGGCTGTATGGAGCAAAATTGTTCTGAAAGTTGGGAAAACGACTAAACGGTGAGTTTCTTTTTGACATAGAGTGACTTAACACATGTATTCTCTCAGAGTTAACTATCACTCACTTGATAGTTGTGGTTTGTAAACGTATTTAGACTTTATATTTCAATTAAATCCACGTCCACGTATCTTGACTGTACTTACATTAGACTGCTGTGTATTGGATAATATACAATGAAATAAAGAATAAAGTAAGATACATTTTACTAACACGATGGTCCTACATTCCAAGTATATTCAGTTTAAAGAAAGTTTAAAAAACGTGCCTTAATAGCTGTAGCTAATGTGTAGAATATGTGTCAGGGGATCACGGAGTTGTGTTTGGTAGATGGATCTTTATTCGGAATATATGTAAATGTATTAATTGTTTTATAAATAATACATTCAGATAATGTAAGTTTTAGACTGTAAAAATAATAATAAAAGAGAGACTATATAAAACGAAAAACTTTACTTGAATAAATTGATAAAGTACAATAAAGATCAATAACAACACAATTGTCATGTTCCAGTTGATTAAATAAGATTTTTAATTTTTAATTTAAGATTTTTCTCTCAACGGAGATTGGAGGTAAAGCAGCATCACTCCAGGGAAAAGAGTGAAGATGGCTGAATGTGTCCTGCAGCTGTGGAGGATGGTTTAATAAACAAGTTTCATTGATGACAGTATGGTGGTCATTCTGATTTATCTAATGTATTTGTCATATTTTATGTATCACTCATGTATTACACCATTAACTCTATTCAAACAAGATAATCTGAATAAAATACAAACTTTTTTGGCCTACCTAGAAGATTGGCAGTTTTTTCTGAGAATAATTCATTAATAATTAACGTGAATGACATTTTTTAAGTAAGACTCAAAAACATTTTTCAAAACATTTCATTATATTGTGTTTTTATTTTGATTTCTTACATTTTTTATGCCATTCATATTTTATAGAAAATAAAATATAACAAATACAACCCTTACCCCATAACATTATATATAAAATATAACTGTTTCAATTTTTAAATTTAAGGCTGGGAACATACATGGAACAGGCTTTCATATTTAACATGAGTATTAAAAGTGAACATCTTAACTGAAGTTATCGTTAGAAATTGACAAATCAAACCAAACTAACCATTTATGTGAGTGTGTGTGGCTTAGAGGTCTTGGATAATTTACTCCTAATGTTATTAATGATAATTATGTATTTGTTTATTTCATAGCCTATATTTTAGGTCACATTACTTCACTTTTAGTTCAGTAGTTCCATCACACTGTTCACTCCCAACGCTGTCTGTTTTTGAATAAAGTACATTTTTTAGAACTTTTATTACAAATGTAGTATTTTGATTTGTTCAGATAAAATATGAGTGATATTCCTGAAACATCACTATCGTTGACAGTTTTACTGACATACACTGTTGTCTACCTATTTTCTGAGTGTTGCATGACAGTGACACCATTTTGAATCCCAGACAGAAAATAGACACCAGGACAATATGGCCTAATAATAAATACATAACTAAATACATAAATATAATTGTGACCCACATACAGTATTCATTAGAACAAGCAATTTGTTTATTCAAGAAATTAAAAGAAAAACCTCTTGTGTACCAATTTGATTCTTCTCATAAAAGTTTAATAAAATTGATAAATCTTCATATTGTTTTTTACTTTTACTGCTTAAAATCTTTTCCACATCTTCCTAATTAACCACAGATATCTAGTTTTTAAATTTTTTTTCTGTATTTAATGTTTTTATCTTTTTGCCATAAGCTCTCTGATGATCAAGAAAACACACAGACAGAGCCAGTTTGACCTCTGATGACTTGAACTTTGCCTCAAGGGTTAACAAAGTAGATAAAAACCTATAAAGAAACAGAACATTATTAGAGAAGCTAGTCTTAATCTGGGTCTCATCCCCGGGATCCATCCATGGTTCATCTAAAGACTATCAGATTGCCTATCAGCAAAATAAAAAGAGAAAATGAATGGGTAGCACAAGGACTTTATGCATTAAGAACAGTATGACACTTACAGCGAAAGCCTCATTAATATGTCCATGAAAAAAGGTAATACCTTTGAATCATCATTGAAAGTTAATCTGATATGCAGTCATCTCTCAAATATGGGATTAATAAAATGAACAAATTACTCTGATTTATTTGGCTGATGGACTGCTAAAGTCCACGACAGTTTTTCTGTTGTTTAATCCCATGGTTTTAGAATAGTCAGCTATAGAAAGTCATCAAATAAAAATCACTCGTCTTAAACTCTTATTATGAAGACTTATTACGTATATAATGTCATTATATTACATCGTAGTCGGATCATGTGCCCTAAAACTCATTATTTGAGTTTGTACACCTCTCATACTGTAAATTTCACCCACGGTAAATTTTTATCATGGCCGCGCGTCATTTCATTAAGACCGCGCTTCGCTCGTTCCCATTGACGTGAAGCATTATGGGAGATGACTTTACTGCGCCTGCTCTATGGGCCCAATGATCAGAAAGTAAACCCGGAAGCCAGAATCTTTTTCGGCGTATGCGCTGGGTGAGCAACTCCCATAGAAATGAACGGGCGCCATGTTTCCGTCCGGCATCCAGTTAAAATAATACATCCATGGTTTGAGCGAGGAGGGAGAGAGCCGTGCAGGAGGTGTAGAGATACTACTCACCGTTTTGTTCATGAATTAAAATTGACGTTGGCGTTGTCACAGCCCACAGTGACTGCTAAATAAAAGCAGGTATTCGCAAGCTGCAGGTGGTTGTTCTTGCCGCAGTATACGGCGAACTGTAGCGGCATATTTTGCACACGGTTGTTGTTTTGTCCGCATTCTTCTCACCGTTCTCTCATCTTTTAAATGGGAAGCCAAAATAGGTCCACACAACCGATTTATTTGACGAAGGAGCGTCAGCTAATTCCTCCACTTCGTCCTCCTCCATATTGCAGCGTGTTTTGTTCCGGGAGGCGAGGAGGGTTTATTTTGGTCTTTTATTTCGAGCGTCTTTGATTTTTATTTTGTCATTTTTTATTCCGCGAAATTTCGTGGCACGAAATTTCGATTTAACCCCAAGAAAAAACTAAAGGAAATTACAGACAAGTTTTACCTCACTCAGCTGGTGGAAGGTCCAACTAGGATAACACAGTCCTCACAGACACAGATTGATCTGATGTTTACAAATAAGCCTGGGAGAATAACTAAGACATATAATCTGATAACTGGCATGTCTGACCACAACATCACATTACTGGTGAGGAGGCTTACCAGCAAACGGTTTGACAACAAAATTAAAACGAAACCATCTCACCAGATAATTCCAAAAAATGAAGTAGACAATCTTGACAGAGCTCTAAAACAAACTGATTGGTCTGATCTTCTATGTTGCAAAGATGTAGAAAGTAGCAGTCATCTTTTTGTGACAACTACAAACACAGTAATTTCTCCCTTTCTAAGAAATGTGAAATGTAGACCGAGGCAAAAGAATGCCCTGCCATGGCTCAATGGTGCCCTCTGGCAGCAAATGAAAGAGTGTGACTTGGCATTGAAGAAATCACTCAAGACTGGATATACCAGTGATAGGCAGATTTTCACAAGCCTGCGAAACAAGGTAGTTAGGAACTTAAGGAAAGCTAAAGCTGATTTTTTTATTAAAGTAATAGAAGACGGAAGGGGAAACGGAAAACTAATTTGGGAAAACCTTAATAAATTAACAGGGAGAAATAAAAATCAGAAAATAAAGGAATATGAACTTATAGTGAATGGAAACGTAACTCAAGATCATGATGTGATAGCTAACACCTTTAATAGCTTTTTTATTGATTCAGTTGAGGAGCTGGCCCAAAATTTCTCCACCAGAATCTGGACATGCACTCCAATTAAGGATGACAAGCCAATTTTCAGGATAGGAGAATGTACCAACTCTGCAGTGGTAGATATTATGAGCTCCTTTAGAGACTCAAAAGCAAAGGATGCATATAACATGGACACAACTTTCCTAAAAACACACAAGGATGCACTAGCTGGCCCTATAGTTCATCTGATAAATCTGTCTATCAGGCAATGCATTTTTCCACATACTTGGAAAACGGCTGTTGTGACACCTGTTTTTAAGGCTGGTAACCAAACAAATGTGGCTAATTATAGGCCCATCAGTATATTACCTGTTGTGTCCAAGGTGGCTGAGAAATGGGTTGCCCAACAGCTGACTGCCCATTTGAACATAAGCCACACTCCCCTGTATCCACTGCAGTTTGGTTTCCGCTCCAACCATTCAACAGAAACTGCTAACTGTTACTTTCTGGAAGGTGTCAAGTCAGTGTTGGACAAAGGTGGCATTGTGGGGGCAGTATTTCTGGGCCTTAAGAAGGCGTTCGATACTGTACACCATCAGGTACTCCTATCAAAGCTGTCGTCTTTTAATTTCTCTGTGGAAGCAGTCAATTGGATGAACTCATATTTATCAAACAGGAAGCAAAGTGTCCGCATTGGTAAATCTCAGTCAGCATATCTTAACTGTAACTTTGGAGTTCCCCAGGGATCAATACTGGGGCCTATTTTATTTAGTTTATACATAAATGATCTGCCTTCTGTCTGTCCAACTGTCTCCATACAAATGTACGCTGACGACACAGTTCTTTATACACATGCTGAAAATAAGCAACTAGCAGCAGAGAAACTGAATGCAGCCATGGTCCATGTGTCTGACTGGTTGAGGAACTCATGTTTACATCTAAACACAAACAAAACGGTTTGTATGTTCTTCTCACATAAGTCCACAGAATCTGACCCAGACATTGTGATCAATGGAAACAATATTCAGGTAGTATCAGAATTTAAATATCTTGGAATTATATTAGACTCAAACTTGACATTCAAAAAGCATGCTAAAAAGGTAGAAAATATGATTAAATTTAATTTGGCCAACTTCAGGCACATAAGACCATACTTAACTATAGATGCAGCAAAACTGTTTATGCATGCCATGATCTTCTCACACATAACATACTGCTTCACAACCTGGTCACAGGCATATCAAACGACTTTGAAGCCCATAGAATCCCTTTACAAACAGACATTAAAAACACTTGATCAAAAGCCCAACCGTTACCATCATTTTCATATAGTCCAAAAATACAATTTATTTACCTTTGATAGCTTTAAACATCTTTTGGATGCTTGCCTGATCTTTAAGATAATAAACGGGCTTGCACCTCCACCACTAAACAGGTTTATAAAACGAAATGAAAGTGGTCTGAGAACAACAAGGGCAACTGCCAGAGGGGACTGTGAGGTACCATTCAGGCAGAGTGTGTTTGGTGAAACAGTCTTCTCTGTCAGAGGCTCACACCACTGGAACAGTCTCCCGAATGAACTAAGAGCGACCACTAACTATTTGACTTTTAAATCCAACCTCAAGAGGTGGCTTAAAGCTAACCAAATCTGTAATCATGGATAAGTCAAGCACTGTCACTGGTGTCACTCATACTTCCCTAGAAACGTTCTGTACCCTCTTGTCTTCTTTTTTTTTTTTCTCTCTCTCTTCGTATTGTATTGTATTGTGTTGTATTGTTTTTGCATGAATGGTTTTTACTCTCCACTTTTTAACAACCTGCTCAGGGACTACAGATGAAAATTAGCTCATGGCTAACTCTGGCATATTTACACTATCAATGTAAAAAGAAGTGTTGATCAATATGCGTTGTCCCTGATAAACAAATAAATAAATAAATAAAAATAAATGTATGTATAAATCTATATCTATCTCTCTCTCTCTCTCTCTCTCATATATATATATATATATATATATATATATAATCTATATCTATATCTATATATATATATATATATATATATATATATATATATATGTATATAGCCGTGCCATTAGCCAAGCTGTCGTAGTCACTTAACACGGCACTTTACTTAAATGTACTCACCAGCTATACGTATAAAAGATGTCAGTGTATCAAACAAATACAGTAAATATCTATTGCACTGCACGTGAATCAAAATCTCATCGTATGATGGCATTTTCTGACAGTGTTTCAGTAATGTTGTCAATAAAGAAAAAAAAACATGACACCACTTCACAGTGCTGTAAAGTGAAATGGCAGTGGCTTGGCCCCCATAGCGGTAAACCACACAATTTTGCCACATTAGTTTTGTCATATGGCATTTCCAACTAGTTGCCACTCTGTCATAAGCCACTGCAGAATGTCATATGGCATTTCCAACTTGTGGCCGCTCTGTCATAAGCCACTGCAAAATCTGGCATTTCCACAATGCCAAATGGAAAAAGCCATTTTGGGATCTCGCTGTCTCTTGTCTGAGAGAAGTTTGAGGTGTCTTACTGTGAAATCCTTCACTAGCTTTTCAGGTTCGTCAATGGGTGACTCTGGGTTTCCGGAAAAGATGAGGTTGTCTCATGCTGTGAGATTGTAGGTCCAGGATGTTTTCTTTCATAAACTTGCTGTCTACGGTGACCGTTGCCAGTTGTATGGAGACTGTAGGTTCTGCGGCCATGGTTGAAACACAGTGTTGGAGTGACTTATTCTCCTGTGTGGTTCATTAAATCTGACTCTGGGTGAATTCCAAGCTGTGGCGGAGGTGCTGGAATTTCTGGTGGAGAGCCATGATAATGGCGATTCTGGCATCTAAGGTGGTGAATTTACTGTGGATTGAGAGAAGTACTTCACTTACTTCTGAATAGCAGTGCATTTGTGTTGCTATGACTGGAGAAGAGTCGGCAGATGAGACGGGTAAGTCCTAAGTGCAGGGCTTTTTTTTTTTTGTTTTTTTGAGACCGACCCATGGTGCAGAATCCATCGTAGGGATCCTGTATGGAATCTTAAAGCTGATTTAGATTGGACATACATTTCAGTGAGTGCATGGAGGAGAGAATTAGAAGTGGTAGAGCGACTGGTATAGGAGGGAAAAGTTAAGTGAGAGTAAGGGAAGAGAAAAGAGAGAATCGAAGAGTTTGTTTAAGGATGGTCTACCAGCAGGCTGCCATGTTCCCAGATGGGTCTCGTGGGAGTTCGGTCACGGCGGCATGAGCTGTGAGCTGTCTTTTTTTTTTTACAGTTTAAGCAACTTAAATGAGATGGTTCTTCTGGTCTTAAACCTTGTCTTGTAAAAATCTTTATCTGATTTGCTGAGGATTTCTTGTCTCAAGTCTTTCATTGTAGTCACAAAAAGGTACTTTAGCCAGAGTTATACAGTGTAATGGGTATGTAATGGATTAGGGAGCTTATGACAGGGTCTGGGCCCTGTGTAGAGCCTACAGAGGGGGGCAGGGGAATGTTTTTGAAGGATAACCGGTTTTATGATGTGAATATAATAAGTTGTTACATTTTTTGTGCAATAAATTCTTGAGCAGAAAATGACTTTATTCAACTCATCAAAAGAAGTGTTTCCTCAATGCCTAGTTATATAAGTATATAACCAGTACTGGATGTTCAAACCCATTTGAAGTATTCGAGCAGCATCCTATTCGCAGACCCTGTTTGCATTGTGGGGCAAGATAATGTACGCAGAGCTTTGGTTTAGTTTGTTCAGCACCCACAACCAAATGACTGTATAAACCCAATTTGTTGTAAGAGTTGTTAAAAGTAGCTATAAAGTACAGAATACAGCATACATTAAACTTTTAACTTAAATTATACATACCTCAAAAGTTATAGAACATAAAAAAATAATAAATTGAACAGAATAATGTACAGTATTTTACATAATCTACACGGTGACTTCAAACAGCATGACTGCATGTAAATAGTAAATGGTCTTGAGCTTATGTAGCCCTTCTCCAGTCTTTCAAAGCTGCTTTACACTGCAGGTCATACCTACCCATTCACACTCATTCACTCACGTTCACTGACTGATGGCTGGAGTTCCTATGTCAGTTGTCCATCAGTATTAACAAATAAGTTCACACCCTTTCATACCTATCTCACTGCCACTGATGCAGAAGTGGGAGCAACATAGTAAGTATCTTGCAGCTGGAGTTACTCTCGAAACCTGCAACCTGCCAATTATTGATTAAACACACTATCAGACTGGGCCCCCAGTGCCTTTTCATGCTTTATCTTGTTACTTCTATTTGTAATTTAGATGTTTTATGATTTAAAAGAATTCTTGACAGAATTTTAATATTTGCAGGATCTCTTGCGCCGGGACATGTTGTATTACAAAGGGCGTGTGGACATGGATCACATGGAGATTATAGATGTGGAGGATGGCAAGGATAAGTACTTTAACATCAGTGTGAAGAATGCCTTGAAGCTACAGTCATTAGCTGGGGATGAGTTCCATCTTTTGTGTGCCAAAAAACCAGAGCAGAAACAACGGTGGCTTCGAGCTTTCACTGATGAAAGGATGCAAGTCCAGCATGACCATGAGACAGGTCAGATCACACATTTTATGTCTGTCCAAACACGCTTTTTAGTCATAAGGTTTTTTACACAATTCAGAAATTGAGTGAAAGTAAAGTAGGCTTTTCTTTCTCCCCTCAGGTTTTTCTCTTACAGAGGTCCAGAAGAAACAGGCCATGTTGAATGCTTGCAAAAGCCATTCAGCTGGGAAACCCAAAGGTATATACGTAGGTGCTCGCTGGAAGTTTAACAGTTTGATTGTGCCAACCTAAGCTGTTTTACGGCCCTTACCACCCAAATTAAATGCTGTTTTTATACCCGTCAGTAATATTAACATCTTCAAACAGTCACAGGTGGAATGTGTCATCTGCTGCAGCTTGATTGCATGACATACAAATGCCTCAGGTTTGTATGTCGTGCAACCAAGCTGCAGCATTTAAAACATCCTGAGATTTGAGTGGGACCACATGCAGTTTAGGCAGTATAAGGCCTTTATACCTGTATAAAGTTTAACCCATTCTCAATGAATGAGACAAATACAGCAGTTAATGAGGAAGGGGAAAGCTGAGCTTTCAGACAAAGTCACTTTAGATTAACAGAATTTTTTAAAAATAACATTATGCAAACAGATAAGGAAGGTTTATACTTCAGAAAATAAATAAAAATAAAACCAAAGCTTGTCATTAAATTCTTTTTGGGGTTGTGATATGAAATTGGTCTTCTTTTGTATTATTTTCATATGTGTTCAGTTGTACATTTATCTGAATCAAAGTAACTGTTTCCTAGTTTTTTTTCATTGTGTTTTTGGATCACTGTGTCATACAAAAATGTATTAATGTTTACATGTTTAAATCATCTTTTTGTTCCTCACAAATGAGACTGTCACGATATTAATGCTCCTTAGACGTGGACAAAGACTACCTCACTAAGTATAATATATTAGTATAGGTCAATAATGCATTAAGCAGCATTTTTTCCAAAACAGTATGACCTTTATTCTGACGATGTTTCTTTTAAGAAGCTAAGTAAAGGTTCTATTGTTTCTAAAAATACACCTCTTTCAAAATAGAACAGCAGAGTTATTTATGAAGAATGTTACTAAATATCAGTGGGACAGAATTCTTCTATTCAAATAAATGTAGGCCACTGGATATATTCTTCTTGCTTTGATTGCATCTGTGTAAGATGCAATCGTAGTTTACAAAAATCAGCAAGTAAAGGCAAGTTTTTTCACTTAAGGATGCAACTTGTGTAAGTGAAATGGAACACTCTCACAATATAACTGACTAGTGCTTGATGTGACAGGTGGTAGCTTAAATATGCTTGAATGTGCTTAAGGTATGGTGAAAGCAATACTTATGTACAACGTGATGATAATTTATGATCTCTTCCCTTTAGCAGTGACCAGACCCTACTATGACTTTCTCCTGCGACAGAAACACCCATCTCTACCTGCTGCTCTACCCCAGCAGCAAGTCTTCATGCTTGCTGAGCCAAAGCGCAAAACTTCGACTTTTTGGCATAACATTGGCAGACTCACACCTTTCAAGAAGTAAAAAAAAGAAAGAAAAAAACAGAAAATAAGCAGTGGAGGGAGCCAACAGAGGAGGAGAAAAAGAAGAGCTTTCAGCTCGTGCCTGAAAAGACCCTTTTAAGTTCTGCCTTCCTTTCATACTCCTTAAGTTGTCCTATCGTTATTCCAGTTTGTTGTATAAATGATGATTAGAATAAAACAGAATATTTTTGAAAGCACTTTATAGAGTGGTTAACGATCTGATGTTATTATGGTCTCCTGGAGACACAGTGAAAAAGGGAGAGTGGGCCACAACAACTACTTCTTTATCTTCGTTCTAGCGCCAGTAAAACACTAGTAATGTACTGCTGAGAGTGAAGATGGGACAGCTCACTGTTTTCATCATACTTAAAATGTTGCCTGTCTACAAAACTAATCAATTTATTTTAACATTTTTATGATCAGACAGATGCCAAGAGCTCACAGTGCCCAAGTGTTTATTTAATTTTGTTTATTTTATTTCCAAGGTTGGTGACATGGTAAAATATGAATTGTATGTTAGGTGTCTATGTTAAAAAAATAAGGGCATATGAGACAAAAAGTTCCAGTGCTTTACCATCTGAATTATGTATTTAAAGTTGAATTTCTGCTGGATTGTTGAGTGTTTTGTGATCAGCAAGACTTCTGTTTATGTCTGATGCATTTGTGACATTGTGCACACTGAAAAAAAATGTCAAAATACAGCCAACAGGCCATTCAGCTCATATTAAAACAACTTTCAATTCAACAAACAGCAGAAATATTCATACTCTCGTAACACACATTCTTTGAGTCTGATCCTTGACTTCTCCTTATAACTACTATGTCAATGAAATATACAAACAAGCTTTTTTCTTTTATGAAGTGCCATTTGCAGTGTTTCAATGATGATTTACAATGATGTGCATGGATGTGTTAAGATACTGTGGAGAATATTTTTTTAAATCTAAAGACCTTTGCTATATTTAACCACATTCAGGAACTGAGTATTCATTGTGTTGACAGCATTAATTACCCTCTGATGTTCTTTTATCTCACCTGTTCTTCTGACTTCCTGCTCTCTGTATTCAGTCTTCATCATAATCTAATTTCAGATAAATGCAGCCTGTGATGTTGCTCTGCAAGTGCATTTAGTGAAATGTACTACTTTGACTTTTATGTTTAAGTGTTTTGGCTTCTGATATGTAATATTAAACACTGCAAAGCTGATCAAATGTGGCCAGCAGTGGAAACATTTTGTTTGTCAGTGCTCATAGATTTATAAAGTATTAGGCAAAGCCTCCATAATAAAGATACACACATTTGACCTAAAATCTATTTATAAGCATGTAAAGCAACCTTATTCCTCGGTGCAAGACGGAAAGATATATGTGCATAACCCAACTTTCTTTTTATGGATACAAGCCTCAGATCAATGATGGGTTGCAAACCTCCAAGGCAGCAGTGGACCAAACCTTGCATTGCAAAGATGTTGCTGCTTTGATGTCATTTGACTGCCTTCTCTCTCCCTGAGCCCATCTTCAGCTGTCATATGTTGAGGTGTCTTTGGGCAGGACATTTACCCCAAATTACTCCCACTGCTGCATCAGGGGCACGTATAAGTGATAATGAAAGGACATGGATGTGTGAGCTGATACTGACAAATAAACAGCAGAAAAACTTCAACCATCTGTGAGTGTGAATGGTTAGGTGAGATCTGTGACCTAAAAGCTTGAAGTGGTCGGAATGACTAGAATAGCACCATACACGCTCAAGTGCATTAATCACTTAGACATAGCTTTACCTTTCTGAAGCTTGGAGTTTACGGTTAATTTAAGATAATATCCGTTTTATTGCAGCTATTCATCAAGAAACACTGATAAGACTATGAGGTAAAGACTTGGCTAACTTAAGTCAACTTATGTTACAACAGTTCAGAACTTTGAATTTTAACTTCTTTTGTGGTGATGGTGGGTGTAGTGATTAAAGTGTAGTAACAGCTCTATTCAAAGGTATTAATATGTAAGTTATTGCATAGTAGTCACAGTTAAAGTTCAGTTAGGGCCACAAGCATTTGAGGGGGACAATGAGAAACCTGTTACAACTCATGAATTACATTAGCATAACAAGACTTAATATTTTCAACAATTTGGCTCTAAATGTGCATCTCCCAAAATTTCTGGACATCCTCCTTAAACATATGGGCTGGGCTTCCTATTTATCACAGTCATAACCTGGAAATGCAAGATGATTTTCTGGGGCTATTACAGTACAGATATATCTGGTGGTGATCCTTCAGTCAACTTTGGTCTAGTCTAGCTCTCTGGGTTTTTTGAAACTGAAATGAGAATCTGAAGGAGTGATGTTTCTGCTGGAGCAGTGAAACACTAAGGTAAGAGGTAACATGCTGCTATGGTGATTTAAAAAAATTCCACCAGTAACTGCCGTCATTTTTGAGAGCAGAAAAGACAGCATTAGCTGTGCTGTGAGAGTAGGTGAGCTTTGAAATGACCTGCAAGCCCCCCCCCCCCCCCCAAAAAAAAAACACACACACAAAAAATAAAAAAAACCATCTTGTTCTTTGCAGACAAAACAATCAAGCTTGATCTTTTTTTTTTTTCAAATTATTTTTATTGAAACCTTTTCAATGACTTGAATTACATACATGTTTACATTTTTTTTTGTAAGAAAACAAAAAACAACACAAAAACACAAAAAACCTACATATATTTAAAATAACATAAGATAAGGACAGTCAAAATTTTACCTGTTATAATAACAAATGAAAGGTTGCCAGATTGATTTTGTAGAATTCATGTTCTTTCTGCTTAATAGAGTACTTAATTTTCTCTAACTGTAAATGTTGCATTACATCTCTAAGGAGGTTTTGATGAGTAGGAGGAATCTTATTTTTCCAATTTAGTAAGACTAGGCGTCTGGCCAATAACATCACAAAACGTATCACATTAATTTGTGACCTGTTCAGGGACAAATCAGTAGGAACAACTCCAAACAATGACATTACTGGGTCTGTTGGGAGACGAACTTTTAAAATTTCAGATAAAGTGTCTATTATTTTAGTCCAGTAGGGGGAAATGTTGGGACAGTTCCAAAATGTATGGGATAGTGATGCAGGCGCCTGGCCACAACGGACACAAGAGGCGTCCACATCTGGAAACATCCTGGAGAGTCTTTGTTTGGATAAGTGCAATCGATGTAGAATTTTAAACTGCAGAAGTCCATGTCGGATACAAATTTAAGAAGAGTGAACCCGTTCCTGAGCTACAGTCCATTGTTCTTCCGTGATGTTTACTCCCAAGTCTTTGTTCCAAGCGTCTTTTATATGGTCAATTGAGATTGTACATTCCACCTGTGACAGTCCATTACATATTTTGGAAATCGATCCTTTCTTGAGTGGGTCATTCAACAACACATTGTCCATAGGACACTCTTGTGGTTGATTGGGAAAAGAAGGAAATATTGTCTTTGCAAAATTGCGTATTTGCAAATATTTATAAAGTCTTTGTTTTCAATATTGAATTTATCCCATAGTTGTTCGAATGTAGGAAATGATTTATTAATAAATACATCTTTGATTACATGAACACCTTTGATATCCCATTGTTGAAATGTCTTACCTGAAAACAGGCTTTGTGCTTGATTATCAATCAATGGCGTCAGAGCCGAACATTGATTCCACCGAAAATGTCTTCGAATCTGAGACCAAATTTTGAGTGAGTGGGAAACCACAGGGTTCTGACATTTAAATTGGGATAGGTTGGAGGTGTAATAGAGCAATGATTTCAATGTATTAGGAGAAAAAGATTGATTTTCCATCTGTTCCCAATCAGGATTGAGAGTTCCTTTCCAAAATGACATACATCGGATGTTGCAAGACCAGTAATAAAGTCGGAGGTTTGGCAGTCCCATCCCTCCCAACGGTTTCGGTCTTTGTAAAAAGGTTTTTTTAATTCTTGGTGTCTTTTTATTCCAAATAAAGGACGTAATTAAAGAATCTATTTTTGTAAAAAACTTATTAAAATTGGAATGCATTGGAATAAAAATAAATATTTCGGTAGAATATTCATTCTAATAATATTTATTTGACCAGCGAGAGAGATGGGAAGGCCAGACCATTTTTCGACTTGCTGTTCCGTTTGTTGATACAGGGTCATAAACTTTTTATTGAAGAGGCCAGAGATTTCTTGTGTGATATTTATCCCAAGATACTTAAAGTTGTTTGAGATAGTGAAGGGGAGTGGTGTCCACGTATTTACCTTGTCCTTTGCTATGGAGCTAATTGGGAACAGTATACTTTTCGACAGATTAACTTTGTATCCTGATACTTTGTCAAAGTCAGATAGTATGGCCATGACCTTTGGAAGTGATGTGGGTGGGTCTGAAATGTATAGTAACAGATCATCTGCGTACAAAGATACTTTATGCTCAACACCTTCTCTAGTAATCCCTTTATAGTCTTCTGTGGAGCGGAGGAGAATAGCAAAGGGCTCTATGGCCAGAGCAAATAATAAAGGAGACAAAGGGCATCCTTGTCGTGTTGAACGATGGAGTGGAAAAGCGCTTGAGATCAAATTATTTGTTTGTACAGATGCCTTAGGTTGAAAATAAAGCAATTTTATGAGAGAGATAAAATGATGGCCGAATCCAAACTTCGACAGGGCCGAGAAGAAGATAGTCCCACTCGACCCTGTCGAAGGCCTTCTCGGCATCCAACGAGAGTAGTATTTCCAATTCTCGTTTGCTTGGGTTCTTGGTATAAATAATATTGAACAGTCTTCTTATGTTGAAGAACAACTGCCTATCTTTTATAAAGCCAGTTTGGTCTGTAGACACGACAGTTGGAAGGACTGATTCTAAACGCATTGCCAGTATTTTTGCCAATATTTTGTTGTCTACATTTAGTAGGCTTATAGGTCTATATGAACCTGGGTCTAGTGGGTCTTTACCTGTTTTATAAATTTGAGAAATACAAGCATCATATAGTGTTGGGGGCAGTGAACCTGTTAATAGTGCTTCGTTATAGACATTTAGTAAAAGAGGGGAAACCTGTTCAATAAAAGCTTTGTAAAATTCTGCACTGTACCCATCAGGGCCAGGGCATTTAGAGTTTTGCATATTCTCTATAGCTTGCTTAATTTCATCTTTCGATATAGGTTGATCTAATAGGTTTTTGTTTTCGAGGCTTATGGTGGGTATTTGAAGCTTGTGAAAAAAATTTCCTATTGAATTTGAATCATTTTTGAACTCTGATGAGTAGAGTTTGGAATAAAAAAATTTAAATGTATAATTTATTAATTTAGGGTCTGTTGTTATCTGGCCAGTATCTGTTCGTATTTCTGTAATTAGTCTTGATGCTTCTTCTGCTTTTATTTGTTGGGCTAATAGTTTGCCCGTTTTCTCTCCATATTCATAATGTTTATGCCTAAGTTGTGTCAGCCATTTGGTAGTTTCTGCTGTGTATAGTAAGTTAAGTTCCGTCTGTAATGACTGTTTCTTTTTATTAGAGTTAGCATATTTTCTATCCATTTCTATCAGTTCTTCTGTAATTTTTGATTCTTTTTCCCGTTGTTTATTTTTCCTATTATTCAAGGAAATAATCTGGCCTCTTAAGTATACCTTAAATGTTTCCCATAAAGTGGATCTAGTAATTTCTGGATCATCATTTGTCTGGAGGAAAAAATCAATTTGTTTTTTCAGTTCTTCTACTATATTGAGGTCTGATAAGAGAGAGGTGTTGAACCTCCATTTCTTGGTTGTTGGAATGTGTCCTATATTTTTATATGGAGTGGTACTGGACGATGGTCAGACAAGACAATCGCTCCGTAATCGCAATGTTTGATATTTGTTAAGTATGCATAATCTATTCAAAAAAGTCAATTCTTGAAAAAGAATGGTGAACTGGAGAGAAATATGAGTACGTTTTTGTATTAGGTGACAAAGATCTGAAAGGATCAAACAATTTATAAGTATTCATGAATCTATGAATAGCTTTAGCAGATTTAGTTATGCTACATGGTTTCTGTGATGATCTATCGATTTTAGGATCTAACACCAGATTGAAATCCCCTCCAATAATCAATTGGTGAGAGTCCATATTTGGTAATGCTGCAAAAAATGATGTAATGAATGTCTCATCATCGATATTAGGGGCATACAGTTGTGCCCAAAAGTTTACACCCCCCAGTAGAATTTCTGATTTGGCCTTTTCTCAGAAAATATGAATGATAACACAAAAACCTTTCTGTCACTCATGGTTAGTGGTTGGGTGAAGACATTTATTGAAAAAAAGATTAGTTTACTCTTTTTAAATCATAATGACAACAGAAACTTCAATATTGACCCTGTTCAAAAGTTTACACCCCTGTTTTTAATACCTTTGTAGCGATTATTTTCTGGATATTACTGGATATTAATTAAATTCATTAATGTTCATTTAATAACCAGGTTTGCTCTCGTTAATTAAAAGGGGCACCATCCTTTTTATACAAAAAAGGCAAAATTAACTTAATTAGCTGATTTATTAATTATTTCATTTAAATCAGATAAATCAATTAAGTCAAACTTTTTCAGTTTAATCAATCTCAAATCTAAAGACAGAACTCTCATGCAGTGATGTCAATCTTCCAAATAGAATACCAACAGACAGAACTTTAAATATATAAGGGTGATTTATTAAAATGAATATATGGGACAAAATAAAATAAAATAAACACTTCAGAAGGAAAAAATGTCAGAGTTATACTAAATCAATGATGCTGTCAATCAGGAAGAAGATATGAACCCTTAAAGAACATTTAAGTATATGGAGTGGTTATAGAGAATGAATTTCCGAATTAACCTACTTGTGAAAGGTCAAATAAAAGGGAAATTATTGGAGAATTGAACCAAGAAACACTCAAGCCCATCTGAAATGACTGGAGAACCACGCCTTACTTCGTGAAGCTTTTATGATCGGATCTCAGACTGGTCCTGGGGCTACTGGTGATTCTGAAGGACTTTTCTGGTTCTGAAGTCCACACACTCTACCCAGCGCAATGGATCCAGTGGAGGATGTTCCGATGTAAGCTGATCTGTTCCAGATTCCCTGGGAAAGAAGTCTTAGATTGGACTGGCAGGTTCTGTTCAAGGTGAAGCTGGAGCTTGGGCGTTGGTGTCTCGATTGTATAAAAAGTTGATTTGTAACTAATTCCAAAAATCAAGAATTCATTGGCCAAAAGAATACTATTCTGAAATTAATAACAAAAGTCAATTTACTATGAAGCAAATCTTTGAAGTCTGACTGGCTTATAAAGAAAGAATCGGCGGGCTACCAAAACTTAGACAAAAAGAGTTAAGGAAAAATATGTGGAGCCGAAAGTCACAGGAGTGTGATGAAGAGGAATAGCAGGAAGAAGAAAGAGGCGAGACGAGGGGACGAGACGACAGGAAGAGAGAAGCAAGACCGCATGTCTCTCTGTTTTAACTCCTGATGAGGATCTCAGAGGAGGAGGGCCTTCTGTGCTGATCAAAACTTTTATCAACTAATATTTGGCCAATATTAAGTTGTATTTTGATTAAACATCCAATATAAGCACTCCAACTGGATAGGAAATCTCATGGTGATCAATTTGATACCAAATACTAAATATCTAAAGTATAAGAAAGAATTAAACAATTCAAATCCTATTAAACAGTCAATTAAACAAAATAGAGGTGGTTAACTTACGATATATCAGTCAACATGCCCTTAAGATGGTTTGCAACCAAAATAAAGTGTAGAAATCCTATTATAGCATTCGTCAGTAATCAGAGTGATGAAATAATGCAGAGTACAGGCACATTCCTGGAGGAGAAAGATCTCTTCTCAATCTGTCAAAAGACTTTCATAGATAAACATACTTTTTGCATCTTAGGCATTTTAGAGCTAAAAACACACAAGTCACATCATTAGAAAGCATTTGTCATGACAGGAAAAAACATCACATTGTTAGAAGTGTCCCTTGTTTCATTTAGATTTTGAAAGTTTCAGCTTTAGCAGCTTGATCAATGAAAACATGTGGAACAGATAAAGAAGAGCAGACGAGGGGTCCGAAGTGGCCAGGGAGGTCAAAGGTCAACTTAGGTGTCACCTAAGAATTGTTTATGACTTGAGAACGGACTCTCTTCGAACATACCATTTGGTCTCAGCCAATCGCTGTTTAGGAAGAAAAGTAAACATCCACACCGATGTCTGTTTGGGGGTACCTTGCAGTCATTATCGACAGACTCAATGGCGCCAGATGTTAGGAGATTTACAGTCATGCAGGTAGGCCCAGAGTCAGAGAGGAATGTTCTTTGTCCTTTTAGAGTTTCCTTAAAGTTGATCAGTTTGATATCGCTACACCTTGTATTTCCCCCTTTAACATCTATAACAGCTTGAAGTCTTTTGTGGTTGTTGTGGATGAGGGTCTTTATTTTCTCATATGGAAAACTGCCCATTCCTCTTGGCAAAAAGTACATTCTTTGGTTGTCTTGCATGAACTGCACATTTGAGATCTCCCCAGAGTGGCTCAATGACATTGAGGTCAGAAGACTGAGATGGCCACGTTAAAACCTTCACTTTATTCTGCTGTAGCCAATGGCAGGTTGATTAGGCCTTGTGTTTTGGATCATTGTCGTGTCGGAATGTCCAAGAACGTCCCATGCGCAGCTTCTGGGCCGATGAGTGTAAATTTTCCACCAATATTTTCTGATAACATGCTTCATTCATCCTTCCATCAATTTTGACCAATTTTCCTGTGCCTTTGTAGCTCACGCATCCCCAAAACATCAGTGATCCACCTCCGTATTTCACAGTAGAATTGGTGTACCTTTCATCGTGGGCCTTGTTGACTCCTCTCCAAATGTAACGTTTATGGTTGTGGCCAAAAAGTTCAATTTTGGTCTCATCACTCCAAATATCTTTGTTCCAGAAGTTTTGAGGCTTGTCTCTGTGCTGTTTGGCATATTGTAAACAGGATATTTTATGGCATTTGCATAGAAATGTCTTTCTTCTGGCGACTCGACCGTGCAGCCCATGTTTCTTCAAGAGTTTCCTTATTGTGGATCTTGAAACATCCACCCCAATTTTTTTCAGAGAGTCCTGTACTTCAGCAGAAGTTATTTGAGGGTTTTTCTTTGTATCTCTAACAATTGTCCTTGCAGTTGGAGCTGAAACTTTTGTTGGTCTGCCTGACCGTGGTTTGATTTCAACAGAATCCCTCTCTCTCCCCTTCTTAATTAAAGTTTTAACAGTGCTTCTTGGCATCCTCAGTTCCTTAGATATCTTGTAAAATCCTTTTCCTGTTTTATACAGTTGAAATATCTTTTCTCGCAGATCTTTTGACAATTCTTTTGCTTTACCCATGACGCAGAAACCAGAAACTTCAACGTAGCACTGAGTGAAAGATGCACGTGTCTGTCAGGAGCTCAGAAACTCACTGAGCTTTCATACACACACAGTTTACAAGCTAATAGATCTGTAGTGATTATTTTCTGGATATTACTGGATATTAATTAAAGTAATTAATATTCATTTAATAACCAGGTTTGCTCTCGTTAATTAAAGGGGGCACCATCCTTTTTATACAAAAAGGCAAAATTAACTTAATTAGCTGATTTATTAATTTATTTCATTTAAATTAGATAAATCAATTAAGTCAAACTTATCAGTTTAATCAATTAAGTCAAACTTCAGTTGTTTAATCAATCTCAAATCTAAAGACAGAACTCTCATGCAGTGATGTCAATCTTCCAAATAGAATACCAACAGACAGAACTTTAAATATATAAGGGTGATTTATTAAAATGAATATATAAGACAAAATAAAATAAAATAAACACTTAAGAAGGAACAAATGTCAGAGATGTACTAAATCAATGATGCTATCAATCAGGAAAGAAGATATGAACCCTCAAGGAACATTTAAGCATATGGAGTGGTTATAGAGGATTAATTTCCGAACTAACCTACTTGAAAAAGGTCAAATCAACGGGAAATTATTAGAGAATTGAACCAAGACACACTCAAGCCCATCTGAAAGAAGATAGAACTGCCTCTTACGAAGTGTCGTCTGGATTGGGCCTCATCTGGTCCGAGCTACTGGAGAATCTGAAGGACTGTTCTGGTTCTGGGTGTCGTCCCAGAGGGTTGGTCCACACTCTGCCCAGCGCGATGGATCCAGAGAGGTTGTTCAGACGTGAGCTGGTCCCAGGTTTCCCGGGCGAGAAGTCTCAGATTGGACTGGCAGGTTCTGTTCAAGATTTTACGCTGGAGCTTGGGCGTTGGTGTCTCGATTGTATAAAAAGTGGATTTGTAACTAATTCCAAAAATCAAGAATTCATTGGCCAAACAAATTCTATTCTGAAATTAATAACGAAAGTCCATTTACTATGAAGCAAATCTTTGAAGTCTTACTGGCTTATAAAGAAAGAATCGGCGGGCATGTCACAAAACTTAGACAAAAGAGTCTAGGAAAAATATGTGGACCAAAATCAAAAGTGGTGATGAAGACGAGGAGGAAGAAGGAGACAGACAAGAGAAGACGAGGAGCAGAACACAAGAGAGGAAGAAGACCGCATGTTTCTCTGTTTTGTCTACTCGCAGGGGGAGGGCTTTTGGATGAGTTAACAACGCTTTATCAACTAATACTTGGCCAATATTAAGTTGTATTTTGATTAAACATCCAATATAAGCACTCCAACTGGATAGAAAATCTCATGGTGATCAATTTGATACCAAATACTGTATATCTAAAGAATAAGAAAGAATTAAACAATTCAAATTCTATTAAACCGTCAATTAAACACAATAGAGGTGGTTAACTTAAGATATATCAGTCAACATGCCCTTAAGATGGTTTGCAACCAAAACTTAAGGTGTAGAAATCCTGTTATAAGCATTCTTCAATGAAACAGAGTGATAACCTAACTTTCTCCTAACTTGGGGATCTTTAGGGCTAAAAACACACAAGTCACATCATTAGAAAGCATTTGTCATGACAGAATATGATATCACATTGTTAGAAGTGTTTCATTTAAAGAGTTTCAGTTTTAAAAGGTTTGTGGGTTTTCTGTGTGGACAGAGACCACATCTGGAGTCGGTGAGGGGTCCAGGGAGGTCAAAGGTCAACTTAGGTGTCACCGAATTGTTATTTATGACCTCAAAAACAGACTCTCTCAGCCAATCAGAAGTTTAGGAAGAAGAGTAAACATCCACACCGATGTCTGTTTGGGGTACCTTGCAGCCATTAACGCCAGACTCTATGGCGTCAGATGCTTTTAGGAGATTTACAGTCGTTGATGCAGGGAGGGAGAGAGGAATGTTCTTGGTCCTTTTAGAGTTTCCTTAAAGTTGATCAGTTTGATATCGCTACATATCCCCGCTTCGTCAAGCGTTGTCTTGATCCAAAGGTCAACGGGACGACCAGGCAAGATGATCAAACAGGAGTTCTTAGACAGGCTTGGTGTCTGGTTCTTAGGGAAGGGCCAAGAACTAATTACCTTAAAGAGGTTATGTCTAGTAACAATTAAGTGTGTAATGAAATTACAAATCTAACAATGTTACTTATTGCTTAACTGTAATCTATTATAAATTCTGCCCAAGTTCAAGTTCTGTTGGTACTTAATTCAGAATTTAAAGTACAACTTAAAGATTTCTTGAATGTTACAAGAATAGATTGCTTTTAACATATAATCACCAGATAAGGTTGATTGTTTGGGTGCTGTAAAATTGAGAGTTTTAGGATTCACTTACAGCGTGTGTGCTTGTCAAAAGCCTTTTGAGGTTCTAATTTGATTTAGACTAGTTCAGCATTAAAATCAACAAACCAGGGTGGTTTGTGAGTGGGAGCATGGTCAGTTCGCTGAGGATAAAGATATTTTGAGTCCCAGGCTGACTTTTCAGCAGGGATTTGGTCAGGTTTTAATAGGTGGTCTTTTAAGACACCTTTCAATCCAAAGAGTAGAGGTTTCATTTTCAGAGCCAATAAGGAATCTTTGGCAAATGAAGTTTGGTTCTTACTGATAACATTGCCAAGTCTGTTATGTTCTTCTGCCTTTTGGAGAACACAAGTTGGAATGACACTCTGGCCCACCTGAGTCATAGAGTCAGACTCGATTTTAGGTGTGGGTTCAGGTGACTTAGGTTTTTCAGGAGTCTGGTTTACATCCCCTAAATCAAATGTTATCTGATTGTCACAGGTAGATTCCTGTGTCAGAGTGAAACACTGAGCTGTGTTGATTTGGGAAAATGACACAGGTAGAGGCTTGGGAACCTGTGACCATATCCTCAGTCGTTTGAAATCGATTAATGGGTCAAACCTGTTGAGCAGGTCTTTGCCAACAAGAAAGGGAATTGAATTCAGAGGTGAAATGTACACAGGGTGTACAAAGTGCATGGGACCAATGGTTAGGTCTAGCATCATCATTTTTGTAAAGGTAGTGCTTCCCAAGGTATCTGGTTGCACATCAAGATCACATGGGAGCAAGTTCAAGTCCCTGTTGGATTTCTTTACTTGTGCACATAACCTGTTAAAGAGAGCTGCGGACATAAGGGTGATGTCTGCGCAGTGTCAAGAAGGGCTTCTTGGTCAAGTTCATGTTCAAGAGTGATATTCAAGTAGAACTTTTGAGCAGTGCCTTTCTCAGTGAGGTTACCAAGAAACTGGCAAAAAGGTGGCACAACTTTGACGATTGCTGGATCATCAAAAGATGGATCACTAGTTGAGTCACTTTATAAACATTGAATTCATTAGTCAGGTCTGACATGGCTAGGGTCTCAGGTTCAGGTACTGACTGAAAGGGGTCGATTTCCTCCTTGTTGTTCTGTACAAGGGAATCTTGATGAAAAGGTAGGTCTGAATCAGTGGTGGAAATTGGAAGAAGATCCTCCTTTTTGTCTCTTTGTCGACGTAGTTTCTGGATTAACTCGTTAAGAGTATCGAGCTCTTCATCACTCAGTCTTGACTCTGTTGAGTCCTTTTCAGAGTGATGGCTCTTCTCTGAAGAGTCTGGATTTTCAGAACTTTTCATCTCCTGAGTGGAGGATGATGTACAGGGCGAGTTTGTGGACCGTTGCCTCCGGTAGTGAGGGTCATAACGGTCAGGTTCTTCATGTTTCACACCCCCTTGTAGGGTTGGTGTTTTCTTGGGACAGTTCCAAAACGTTGGGGTTTTGGAGGAAAACGTTTGGGATCAAGTTTGGATGGTTGTCGACCCTTGTTTAACCATGGCATTTGACGATGAGTGGAGGTGTGGCCAGAACGTTTAGGCCAGCAGGGATTAAAATCCTTGAGTCTTCCAGTTGGGGTCTCATTGGCATGTGAGAGGTTGCCATGAGAGACGCCTTTAAGTTCCATGGGCAGGAACTTTGCTTCCAGAGCCAATACGGAAGATGGCTCTGCTTTCTTAGCAGTGATTTGCCTTTGCTTTGCAAAACCCTTTACAGCTAACTCGGGTTGACGACTGCCTGAGTTTTAGGCATGCTGCAACTCCAAGATGGTAGCTGACTGTGGGATGGAGGTTTTGAACAAACAGAGTTTTGAAATGTTGGTCCTCCTCCATTCCTGGTTCGTTCTTGGAACCAAAGTAAGCCTGACGAGGCGAGTGTAGTATTGGTTTGGAGATTCAGATCTCCCTGTTTGACAGTTAGAGCGGCTGACAAGCCAGCTGGTGTCAATGGGTCTGTAAACTCGCAGATCAGAGCTTGACATAACGCCCATAATCATTTCTGATTTGGAATGACTGACGCTCGATGAAGCTGCTTACCTCTCGATTTGAGGTTGCTTTAATGAGATAGATCTTGTCGTCGGTTGTAGCACCTGGAAATCTTCTGAGGTAAAAGTCGATAACCTTCAAGTAGATTTCTACGCCATGAGTGCCTTGATGACCAGGCTCGTGCTATGTTTCTAGCAATTTTGTCGAGGTCCCTGTCAGAGGGGCAAGGCAAGAGAGGATCATTAGAGAACGAATATGATCTCTGAAATGGTGGCGACGTGCCAGGGTCAAGAAATGTTCGATCGCGATGTTGCGATGGAAAGTCAAGAGTAGTTGGAAATGTGGGCGAAAAGGCCCGTTCCAAAGGACGAGTGTCCATTCTTTCTCTGAAGAAGCTTGGATCAAATTGTTCCCTCTGGTCTCGACCAAGTTGGAGGGAGTATTGTAGCTTCATTTGGGCATTAGCCAGCTTTTCTTCTGTTTCTTGTTGTTGATCTTGACAGAGGCTCAGCTGTCTCTGAGCTTCTCTGAGCTGATATTGCAGCATCGAAGTATGCCTTTCTTCAGCTTGGAGAGCTGTAGCGTGAACTTTGACCTGTGTTTTTAAGAGATTTAACTCCCCAGCTGTATGTTCAAGAAGGGATTCTGCCCTTTCCAGCTTATGGGTAGTTTTCTCAAGCTGTAAGGTTGTTTCCAACAGCTCGTTTTCCTTTTTCTCAAGGTCATCATCAAGTTTCTCAGCCTTTTCTTTGAGAAAAAGTTTCTCCTTGATGTCCATAGGTGCAGGCAGTTGTGCTGTTTTCAATACAGCAATTTGTGTTTCTGCCTTGTCGAGAGATTGCTGAGTCTCATCCAGCGCTCTTTTCAGCGCAATGTTTTCTTCTCTTTGCGCCTTTAGTTTATCTGTGGTGTGTACAAGCAAATTTGCTTTTTGCTTTAACTGTGATGTCATCATAGAGAACATGCGTCTCAGGATGTGAGCGGGCTCCTTGTCTTGAAAAGACGAAAGTGAAGCCTTCACTAGAAATTCAGCCATAATGTCTTCCAGATTAGTGGGGTTGGTCTTTTGAGCTGTAGACACATAATCTGGAATCAGCTGATTGGTCATTTCTGCTAATATAGTGCCATTGTCCTCCATTGGGTATCCATGGATGGACTCTCTGGTGTCTGTCATGGTTGGTTTGGTTTGAAAACAAAAGGTGTTAAGATTGTGTGTGTAAGATGTTTGGTTCAGTAGTTTAATTCTTTATAGCTTCAGTGATTACACAAAGTGTCAATTAAAGTTGTTCAGAATCAATAGCATTGCTATGATCTAAACTTTCACAAGCAAAATGTCTCAGAGGACAGTGATCAAGCATGGGTAAATGTTGAATAAATCAACATGAATGCTTAAAATAATTGAAAATAGAACTCTAACTTAGTAGGCATAGCCACAAGTATGATGAATTTGTTAAAAATACTAAGGTATATTCAACTGGAGTGGCATCTGAGGATGAGTAAACTCCAGAGTTAAATCTTAGTAAAAGGGAAGAAATTATTCAAAATAGAATCAAATCTGAAATTGTTGATTAAGACTAAGGTTTTGTAAAAGAGAAGGCAATCTGTAGTTTGAAAGTATAAAACTTGTACAGAAGATAAACCACAGAATAGAGTGATCATCAGTTTTAAAGTTGTCAATGACAAGATGTGATCAAATTAAAAAGAATAATTTAGGACAATTAAGAGAGCTGAAAAGCAATCAAATGTAAATAGAATAATACGACAATCCAAATTTAAGTTTGAATTAAAGCTTAATTAATTGTTCTACAGTAAGATACGAGAACAAAATCAAATTGTAGAGTCTGAGTATCATTAAAGAATTAAAACAAAGAGGAACCAAAATCTCTAATGAAGATCTGAATTGTTCTGATCTTAGATCAAAATCACACTGTAGAAGAGGAATTAACTGTTTACGGTCAATTAAACTCTTTGGGAAGCTTTGAAGCTATACAGACAACAAAAGGAAGAAAACCCTTGTAATTGATTTAACAAATCTGTCAAAGTGCACAAAATATTAACCAAAGTTAAAATAATTGTTGAAGCAGTATTAAATCAAATAAAGTCAATAAAGCATTGGAAGAAATTTAAGTTGCACTGTTAACAGTGTAAATTGTATCAATGTTTACAGGCTGTAAGCTAAGCTTAAACAGTGGATTAAATCAAATTAAAGTCTATTAAACTTAAATAAAGTCTTAATGTCATTCAAAGAACTGGGTTAATCACACTGATTGTTTTTCAATGCTTACAGAATAAAAGACAATTAATGCTTCAATTTAAGTATCGAAGAAGAGTGACTTTATGTGTCAATTAATTACTGCATAGAAGTTAGAATGATTAAATTCTAAACTTTAGTTTAAGTATGAAAGTTACAGGCAATTAAGTCTGCATGTTACACAATGTCGACTATGTCAACTTTTCGAAAACAATGTGTGCAGGGAAATAAGAGTTATGTGTGCGTGTTATCAAAACCAACCAAGCAGGACAGTGTTATAGGGAGGACTTGTGTCACAAAACACCAGAGGGCAAATGCAAAGGAACAAGAGTTGGTTGTCTGGCAACCAAAGCAGCAATGCAGTCCGTCTCACCACTAGACGGCGATAACAAGTAAAAAGTTCTCAGTTAGCCACAGGAAGAAGCTGGTTGTCTAGCAACCAGTCTGGTTATGCTATGTGTAGCACAATAGCATGCTAACAGCTAATAGAAATAGCTCAAAGGCTAACAGCTAGCCACTGGGAGTGAGTGGTCACTTAAGATGCAGGATGTGGGGTTTGACTCCACCTCCCTGAAGGACGTCGTTTGTCGAACACAATACGACTCATTCACTTTTCAGACCTCTGAGGGCCAACAGCAGGCTGTGCGTGCAGCCTGACACACAGTGATGAACAAGACAAACTCTCAGGGGCCCAAGTCCCAAAGCAGCGGTCAGCCGACCACAAACACAGCGGTTTGTGGGGAAAACACAAATCAACAAGCACAGTGTTTCACAGCGCTCCAAGCAGACACTTTAGAGCTCACCAACACTTTAAATGTTGTGCAGCTACGAACGATTAATGAGTTAAACTCACATTAATCCTCCCGCTAAGAGCGGCCTCTCGAATCAGGTAGCTAATCTGAGACGGAGAGATGAGGGGTTAATTTTCTTTAATAGAAACCAGAGTCTCGTGGTAACTATTTTATCACTGATATCGGCGTATCAGCTTTAGGCCTTTAAACACTGTAAGGACTCGTTCACGTGGTGCGCTTTCAGCACGCAGAGTCACAGAAAGCAGCCAGGACGGCTGTACACATATTAATGTGATTAAACTCGAGTATAAAACAAACAAACATGGCTCACCACAACACAAAGCACAGTGCAATTTTGCAGAATGAAGAAAAACAGTTAAACAAAGCCCAACACGTTTCAGCAAGCACAGCAGCAAGAATAAAAGCAGGGATCGCTTTATTTCTATTCAAAGAGATAAGATTTTTGTCTTAAATATTAATTTAGGTTTAGAATGTTTTCTATCAGTTGCACCCAAATAATATGTCTGGTGTTATTTTGGAAGTTTCTATTTGCAGGGCCTCACACGGGCCGCTTCATAATATACTGTAGTGATTATTTTCTGCATATTACTTAATATTAATTAAAGTAATTAATATTCATTTAATAACCAGGTTTGCTCTCGTTAATTAAAGGCACCATCCTTTTATACAAAAAGGCAAAATTAACTTAATTAGCTGATTTATTAATTTATTTCATTTAAATTAGATAAATCAATTAAGTCAAACTTATCAGTTTAATCAATTAAGTCAAACTTCAGTTGTTTAATCAATCTCAAATCTAAAGACAGAACTCTCATGCAGTGATGTCAATCTTCCAAATAGAATACCAACAGACAGAACTTTAAATATATAAGGGTGATTTATTAAAATGAATATATGGGACAAAATAAAATAAAATAAACACTTCAGAAGGAAAAAATGTCAGAGTTATACTAAATCAATGATGCTGTCAATCAGGAAGAAGATATGAACCCTCAAGAACATTTAAGCATATGGAGTGGTTATAGAGAATGAATTTCCGAATTAACCTACTTGTGAAAGGTCAAATAAAAGGGAAATTATTGGAGAATTGAACCAAGAAACACTCAAGCCCATCTGAAATGACTGGAGAACCACGCCTTACTTCGTGAAGCTTTTATGATCGGATCTCAGACTGGTCCTGGGGCTACTGGTGATTCTGAAGGACTTTTCTGGTTCTGAAGTCCACACACTCTACCCAGCGCAATGGATCCAGTGGAGGATGTTCCGATGTAAGCTGATCTGTTCCAGATTCCCTGGGAAAGAAGTCTTAGATTGGACTGGCAGGTTCTGTTCAAGGTGAAGCTGGAGCTTGGGCGTTGGTGTCTCGATTGTATAAAAAGTTGATTTGTAACTAATTCCAAAAATCAAGAATTCATTGGCCAAAAGAATACTATTCTGAAATTAATAACAAAAGTCAATTTACTATGAAGCAAATCTTTGAAGTCTGACTGGCTTATAAAGAAAGAATCGGCGGGCTACCAAAACTTAGACAAAAAGAGTTAAGGAAAAATATGTGGAGCCGAAAGTCACAGGAGTGTGATGAAGAGGAATAGCAGGAAGAAGAAAGAGGCGAGACGAGGGGACGAGACGACAGGAAGAGAGAAGCAAGACCGCATGTCTCTCTGTTTTAACTCCTGATGAGGATCTCAGAGGAGGAGGGCCTTCTGTGCTGATCAAAACTTTTATCAACTAATATTTGGCCAATATTAAGTTGTATTTTGATTAAACATCCAATATAAGCACTCCAACTGGATAGGAAATCTCATGGTGATCAATTTGATACCAAATACTAAATATCTAAAGTATAAGAAAGAATTAAACAATTCAAATCCTATTAAACAGTCAATTAAACAAAATAGAGGTGGTTAACTTACGATATATCAGTCAACATGCCCTTAAGATGGTTTGCAACCAAAATAAAGTGTAGAAATCCTATTATAGCATTCGTCAGTAATCAGAGTGATGAAATAATGCAGAGTACAGGCACATTCCTGGAGGAGAAAGATCTCTTCTCAATCTGTCAAAAGACTTCCATAGATAAACATACTTTTTGCATCTTAGGCATTTTAGAGCTAAAAACACACAAGTCACATCATTAGAAAGCATTTGTCATGACAGGAAAAAACATCACATTGTTAGAAGTGTCCCTTGTTTCATTTAGATTTTGAAAGTTTCAGCTTTAGCAGCTTGATCAATGAAAACATGTGGAACAGATAAAGAAGAGCAGACGAGGGGTCCGAAGTGGCCAGGGAGGTCAAAGGTCAACTTAGGTGTCACCTAAGAATTGTTTATGACTTGAGAACGGACTCTCTTCGAACATACCATTTGGTCTCAGCCAATCGCTGTTTAGGAAGAAAAGTAAACATCCACACCGATGTCTGTTTGGGGGTACCTTGCAGTCATTATCGACAGACTCAGTGGCGCCAGATGTTAGGAGATTTACAGTCATGCAGGTAGGCCCAGAGTCAGAGAGGAATGTTCTTTGTCCTTTTAGAGTTTCCTTAAAGTTGATCAGTTTGATATCGCTACACCTTGTATTTCCCCCTTTAACATCTATAACAGCTTGAAGTCTTTTGTGGTTGTTGTGGATGAGGGTCTTTATTTTCTCATATGGAAAACTGCCCATTCCTCTTGGCAAAAAGTACATTCTTTGGTTGTCTTGCATGAACTGCACATTTGAGATCTCCCCAGAGTGGCTCAATGACATTGAGGTCAGAAGACTGAGATGGCCACGTTAAAACCTTCACTTTATTCTGCTGTAGCCAATGGCAGGTTGATTAGGCCTTGTGTTTTGGATCATTGTCGTGTCGGAATGTCCAAGAACGTCCCATGCGCAGCTTCTGGGCCGATGAGTGTAAATTTTCCACCAATATTTTCTGATAACATGCTTCATTCATCCTTCCATCAATTTTGACCAATTTTCCTGTGCCTTTGTAGCTCACGCATCCCCAAAACATCAGTGATCCACCTCCGTATTTCACAGTAGAATTGGTGTACCTTTCATCGTGGGCCTTGTTGACTCCTCTCCAAATGTAACGTTTATGGTTGTGGCCAAAAAGTTCAATTTTGGTCTCATCACTCCAAATATCTTTGTTCCAGAAGTTTTGAGGCTTGTCTCTGTGCTGTTTGGCATATTGTAAACAGGATATTTTATGGCATTTGCATAGAAATGTCTTTCTTCTGGCGACTCGACCGTGCAGCCCATGTTTCTTCAAGAGTTTCCTTATTGTGGATCTTGAAACATCCACCCCAATTTTTTTCAGAGAGTCCTGTACTTCAGCAGAAGTTATTTGAGGGTTTTTCTTTGTATCTCTAACAATTGTCCTTGCAGTTGGAGCTGAAACTTTTGTTGGTCTGCCTGACCGTGGTTTGATTTCAACAGAATCCCTCTCTCTCCCCTTCTTAATTAAAGTTTTAACAGTGCTTCTTGGCATCCTCAGTTCCTTAGATATCTTGTAAAATCCTTTTCCTGTTTTATACAGTTGAAATATCTTTTCTCGCAGATCTTTTGACAATTCTTTTGCTTTACCCATGACGCAGAAACCAGAAACTTCAACGTAGCACTGAGTGAAAGATGCACGTGTCTGTCAGGAGCTCAGAAACTCACTGAGCTTTCATACACACACAGTTTACAAGCTAATAGATCACAGGTGAGGATGGTTACCTTTAGTAGACATTCAAACCTATTTGTGTCAAATTTTGTGCATGTTATCAGGCCAAAACTGCCAGGGGGTGTAAACTTTTGAACAGGGTCATTTTTGAAGTTTCTGTTGTCATTATGATTTAAAAAGAGTAAACTAATCTTTTTTTCAATAAATGTCTTCACCCAACCACTAACCATGAGTGACAGAAAGGTTTTTGTGTTATCATTCATATTTTCTGAGAAAAGGCCAAAAAATCTGAAATTCTGCTGGCACAACTGTAAATACTTGCTAAAGTAACTAATTTATTGTATAATTTCCGGGTAACAATAACATATCGTCCACGAGGATCAGCTATTACTTTTGATGCCGAGAAAGGAATAGATTTTTTAATAATTATCGCTGCACCTCTGTTTTTAACCGGGTCACGGAGAGTCTTCCTGGGGCCGTCCACTGTAATCTCAAGTCTCGCAGGAAAAAGCATCCTATAAGGGGTTCCAGCATTGCGGAGTTTAGCTTTCACCTGGTTGAAAGCTGCACGCTGACGTCCTACTTCTGGGCTCATATCGGGGAAGATGTGAATCAGCGATCCCTCGTAGAATAGTTTTCCTTCGGCTCGGGATAGTGACATGATCTTTTCTTTATCCGAGTAGTAATGAAGGCGTGCTGTTATGGGTCGGGGTCGTTCGCCCTTTCGTGGTTTTGGTGCAAGGCTCCTGTGTGCACAATCAACAGTAATGGGACCGTCAAAATTTTCTTCGCCAAGCACTTTAGGGAGAAACTTAGCCACAAAGTCAGTCGGTTTGTTGAGCTCTGCTCCTTCGGGGATATTCAATATTTTAATGTTTTGGCGACGGCTTCTGTTTTCTAAATCGGTGCATTTTTCTTGTAGTTTCTTTTGATCAGCGGTGAGTTTCTGGCACGTACTCTCCAGTGCTGTGAGCCTGTCAGAGGTGTCATTGAGAGATTGCGCCATACTCATCTGTGTGTCGGCAGCCTTTGCTTGCAGTGAAAATAATCTCTCAACTTTCTCTGTTAGCTCTTCTCAGATGGTTTTAATGTCCGCTTTTGTGGTTTCCCGCAAGGCTGAGATCTCGTCACGTATTCCTTTGCTGAAGCTCTCCATCTCTGTCTTGATGACAAGTTACATGGTATCACTGTATGTCTTAAACTCCGTTCTTAGCTCCGCATGAAGAGTTCCAAGCGAGACCAGACTTTCTTCTGCTAGCTCCGTGGTGCTTGCTTTAGCCGCTTCACTTCTCTCTCTGGAGGTGTGCGGTTCAACATCTAGCATTGTCTGCGTGTAATGCTTGTTTTTCCTGGTACCCATCTCAGTAACGAGTGTGCCTCGTCTCAGTTTGTACAAAGATGCAGGTCTGGAAGATTAAATTTTTTGATTTTTGCACGGAGCTGGTCTTCTGCAGTGCCTACTCCATGCGACCGGAAGCGGAAGTCCAAGCTTGATCAGTTTTGAAGAAAAAATGTAAACTGCCAACAATTACCATGTTAAATATTCTTGTGAATGATGAATCCTGAAGTTCAAGTAGTTGCATGCCTCAATTCCCCAAAAGAAATAAAAATGAAGGAAAACTATGACATTTTTAACATACCCAATGTAAATCTATTGTTTAGGGGTGGTGTCATAGACAGAGAATGCTGTAAACCCCTCTTCAGGACTTGTCGTTCTTTGGTCCATATTGACATGGACAGGAGAGTCCATGAACTCAGAAGAGTCAGAACTCAAACTCAGGTTCCAACATGCTTCATTTGTTTTGGTTTAATCATTAACTGGCACCGATGCTACTGTGAGAAGAGTGAGGCCGCCTGTGCATGTAAGGGTTTTTCTTGGAAAGTTACAATAACTTTCATCACAAGGGTGCAAACACACTTGCTAAACCCAGGAGGAGATGTTTTGCACAATTTATTAATTATCATAATCATGTTTAAACAATTGTGCAGATTGTGCAAAAGGGCCAGATCTACTGAAGGTCTGTGTGTGTAAAAACACACAACCTTGATAGCCCACGAAAACCTGATCTACTAACTGGGTGCACAAGGATTGCATCTGTCAAATTAGCAGAATAGCAGGTGCAATCCATTAAACATGTTTGTCTTTTTAAAGATGCAGAATTATGATGCAAATTATCAGAACACGCAAAAAAACTGGGAGGAGGAGATGCACATGAAACCGTTTAGCACCCGCAATGTGATTTATGAAACCTGAAAGTGATTGCGCTCGTTGTTTTTGCATCTAAATTTAAAGTTTAGATCTGAGACATCTGAAGTTTGAAAGCCAGGTGCTAATTGGCTCAGGACAGCAAGAAAGAATTTTCCATGTACGTCAACATGTTTGAACTGTCAGAAACAGAAACTTTAATTGAATTTTTAGATCAAAGACGGAAAGATTTTGCAGCTGTCTGTCCTTATTGTGGTAACTTGCACTCCACATGTAAAAACCCCGGGACACTTCTGGGTTAAAAATACTGCCTTTTAATGCCGAAAAACATGGAAAAAGTACAGAGTGACACAGTCCACGGTTATCAGCGAGCGATCGTGGGAAAAGGCAACAACAACAACAAGAAGAGAGGCGCTATGGAAATAAACAGTCCAAAACAACCACACTGCCCCCTAGTGGATGCAGGGCTAAATCACACTTAACAATCCCCACATTGTAACACTTCTCCCCCTTTAAATTCCAAAATTACCCAAAAAGGCACAAGGTTGAGAAAACAAGGACCCTTTTTTTTTTTTTTTTTAAACAAAAAACGACTACTTAGGCAGCAAGAAAGTCCATATCCAACTACGTTTAAAACATGGCAGAACAATAACCACTAACTGTCCACTTAAACATTCATTCTGTCTGGAGGTTTTCGAATGCGCTGAGATCTACGCAGACCCCCTGGTGAACTGACAGGCACCCCTTGTGAGGCTGTTTTAGGTGGATCTGCCGCTGGATGGCTGTGAGGTGTGTGTGTGTCCACCTGAGAATGTCTATCTTCCCCAAAGGACCCCGACACCTCTGTCTGTTTCTCACACACAGGCAAGATCACCGGCAGACCTTCTCCCACAGCATCTTGTCCCGCCCGTGGCTCATCCATGGCACTGTCTGTCCCTGAGCCTGCGTTGTGGCGCAGGCGCACATGGTCCTGATGACGACGAAAAACACGTCCATCAGTCAGCTCCACAACATAGGAGACTGGGCCACTCTGCTTGAGAATAACCCCTGGAAGCCATTGCTGACCGTTGTGGCTGCTGAAGTTTCGCACATACACGTTGCCATCTGGTTTTAACTCCCTCTCCCGCGCATGCTGGTCATGCTGCTCCTTCTGCTTTTCCTGCTTCCTCCCCACTTTTGCCTTGATGTCTGGGCGCAGTAGGTCCAACCTTGCCTTGGGCCTGCGCCCCAACAGCATCTCAGCTGGAGCACGTCCCGTAGTGGTCTGTGGAGTGAGGCGGTATTTAAACAGAAACCTTGAGAGGCGAGTGCTGAGAGAGTCCCCTGACATCCGCTTCAGCCCTTCTTTGACTGTTTGAACAGCCCGCTCTGCCAAGCCATGTGAAGCCGGGTGGAAAGGAGCTGAATACCATTTTGTTGCATGAACTCGCTGAACAGCTCACTGGTGAATGTTGGGCCATTGTCAGTGACCAGAATGTCGGGCAACCCATGGACAGCAAACACCAGTCTGAGTTTGTCTATGGTCATGGGAGCCGTGATGTTGCTCATGATATGGGCTTCTATCCATTTTGAGTGTGCATCCACCATTATAAGAAACATCTGCCCCATAAAAGGGCCAGCAAAATCCAAATGTAGCCGGGACCAAGGCTGGTCTGGCCACTCCCATGGGTGCAAAGGGGCTGGCTGAGGCATGTTCTGATTGGTCTGACATTGTGTGCACATTCTGACTTTAACCTCCAAGTCCTGGTCCATTTTTGGCCACCAAACGTAGGATCTGGCAAGGCTTTTCATCCTGGACACACCAGGATGCGTCTCATGTATGTCCTCCAAAATCTGTGAACGCCCCCGGGGGAGGAACGATGACTCTTGTTCCCCAGAAAATGCAGCCATCCTGCAGACTAAGCTCTGTTTTGCGTTTGGCATAAGGCCTCAGTTCCTCTCCCTCCACAACAGTAGGCCATCCTTGTAAGAGGAAAGCCTTGACTTGGGGCAGAACTGGGTCCCTCTCTGTCCACTACGGTCTATCATCAAATGGCAAGGCCGAAAACCAACACTGAATGCCTGTGACCTTCGATCCCTCAGGAGGTACTGCATCAAAAACCGGCATCACTGTGGAAAGGATATCACCACATGGGCTCAGGAAAACTTCAGAAAACCACTGTCAGTAACTACAGTTCATCGCTACATCTGTAAGTGCAAGTTAAAACTCTACTATGCAAAGCCAAAGCCATTTATCAACAACACCCAGAAACGCCGCCGGCTTCGCTGGGCCCGAGCTCATCTAAGATGGACTGATGCAAAGTGGAAAAGTGTTCTGTGGTCTGACGAGTCCACATTTCAAATTGTTTTTGGAAACTGTGGTCGTCGTGTCCTCCAGACCAAAGACGAAAAGAACCAGCCGGACTGTTATAGGCACAAAGTTCCATCTGTGATGGTATGGGGGTGTATTAGTGCCCAAGGCATGGGTAACTTACACATCTGTGAAGGCACCATTAATGCTGAAAGGTACATACAGGTTTTGGAGCAACATATGTTGCCATCCAAGCAACGTCTTTTTCATGGACGCCCCTGCTCATTTCAGCAAGACAATGCCAAGCCACATTCTGCACGTGTTACAACAGCGTGGCTTCATAGTAAAAGAGTGCGGGTACTAGACTGGCCTGCCTGCAGTCCAGACCTGTCCCTCATTAAAAATGTGCATAGCCGTGGGAACACACTCTCAGCAGGGGGTGCTGTGCTGACAGTCTGATATATATATATATATATATATATATATATATATATATATATATATATATATATATATAGTTATCTATGTGTGTGTGTGTGTGTGTGTGTGTGTGTGTATGTATGTATGTATGTATGTACGTATGTATATAACACAACAGACAGACACAGACAAAAACTCGAAATCAACTTTAAATTCACAGCTGATTTAATAACAATGAACCGGCCATATGGCCTGCAAAAATCTCAACTCCCACATCAATAGATGCCAGCCAAGGGCGGACTGGCGTACGGGGATACCAGGGATTTCCCTGGTGGGCCGATGGGCCGAGGCTGCAACATGAGAGAGAGCGGGCGGGGCGGATCAGGCTGTGGCAGAGTCGCTTGTCAATCACGCTGCTCGAACAGGGGACAGTCATGGATGTAAAACAGGGCTGCCAACTCTCACGCATTAGCCGTGAGACTCACACATTTGGTTGGTTTCACACGCACTCACGCCACACGTCCGATTTCTCACGCTCAAGTCAGAGGCACAAAAGCGCAGAGAGAACGTAGAGGTCGTGTGGTGTAATGTACAAGATATGCAGGTATGCACCCTGTACCCACTAGAAAACGCCAAGAAATACCATATAACACAACTTATAGGATGGTTGTGTGACTTTAACTTTCACTCTCTGTGTACGCGCGCTCCTCTTTGTTCCGGTGTGCGTAAAGGCGCAGATAGACGTGCATCCCAGCAGACAGTGAGAGATCGTCAGTCACTATGTGTGATTTTATAATTCAAACTGTGTCTTGATAGCTCATGAGCACATTTTAAATGAACACAGAGACTTAAAAAAAGACAAGTCAACCTTTTGATGAATCAAAAGTCAATATCTTCATCAGTCCATCTGAGCTGCTGTTTTCACTCACTCAGTGTTTTCTAAATGATACATTCATCCTGAGGTTCCCTGGATCACACATTCTTCATTATGTGAGCAATCTTTGAAGGATCAAGCTTCAATTACAATCTACTAGTGCAGTGGTTCTCAACCTGTGGCTGGAGGCCCATAAGTGGGTCTCAGGGCCATTATTAGTGGACAGTGCATAAATGAGGTAAACATGTCTTTAGTGTGTGGGGGCCTAAAAGGACAAACATTCATCCGAGTATGTCTGAGTTTATCCACTAGACTAAAACAAAAATTAAACAACTGGTCATGTCCCCGCCTTGTATAAAGTTGTCCCCATTGTAAACACAAATAAAGGTTTTCCAATTGTATGGTTGTGTTTTCTGACTGTACAATACAAGTCAAGTCTTATAAACATTTTAGTTGACAATTTTAACTCTTGAAAGATTTTAACCCCAACTCCCACTCCCCTCTGCCTGGCTGTGACATCCTCATCCTCTCATTTATGACACAAATATTAGATGTTAACTTGAACAGATGAAGTTTCTAATTAAATTCTGACTCTTAATTTCACTCCCTATTGTCCTCCAATTAAAATTATTACATATATTTTCAAAGATTTTTTTTAAATTGATATCAAAACTTTGTTCATTTACTAAAGGAAAATTAAATCTAGGCTAATTGTATATTTAATTTCATTACATAATTTAACCCTTTAAAAAATGAATGCACAAATAATAGCCAGAAAATTCTACTTTTTGGGAGCTGAAATGTTAATCTTACTTTCAACTAAAATCAAAGAAAAAAATAATGAAAAATTTAACACATATATTTTTGGTATCTCATTTGATAGAATTAGTTGTTGTTGGCAACTGATAATCCATTTAAAGACACTTTTTACCATTTATCTGAATAAGATGTTTCTTTTGTATTTGTAGGTCATATTGATTTGATAAAGGTATCAAATACATATGTATCAAATAAGATACAACAGGCTTTAACTGGTTAATTATGTAAAGGTTTGTGTATTGTTAAGTTATGTGATATATTCAGATTTTGTTTTGTTGCTGCTTGTTGACAGTTTGATAAAAAAATAAAATCAAAGTGTGGTTTGATTTAGTTCAGCTTTTCATTAAAAATGTCATATAGATTTACATATTGTTTTGAGCTTTTAATTCTTGTAAAGCTGCTGTAGTGGTGATCAGACCAGTGTTTTTGGTGAGTAAACCCTGGTTTTGGAACTACTGGTTGTGCATGAACACAAACCTGTAGACAGGTAGGACATAGACTTATGAGGAACAATGACATTATAGTTATTGTTTAAATATCACTATGTAAGTCTAAAGAGCTTGACGTATCAGACACAGCAGAATATAACATTTGTTTTAATTTTATTTTTTACCTTTGACCTAAGTTGATTGCACATGCACCTTTTTGTTACTTCTGAGTGCTATATAGTATAATTAAACCTGCACAAAATTAGGTATTTTGTGTTAAATGTAAGTGCCTCTGATAGGTTAACGTTAGCATTTTGACATCTGTCATCATACCCCCGGTTGTGGCGATCATCACAGTCAGGTGCTGATGCTGCCGTTTCCCTCATTTCAGGGGCACTCGGACTGGACTGCGAGTCTTCCTCTTCTGAATCTCTGTTTCCCTTTTTGTTTTGTTGAGGCTTCCCAAAAAAGTCTAGGATACGTTTTTGCGCCATCAGTGGTCAGCTAGCTTGACTACAAGTTACAAATGACGTGACGACAGCTACGTGACATCACCCGCGGCACTGGTATTGGGCCCGCGGGTGGGCGTCTTTTGCCTGGCAACAGGCTGCAACGTCATCAGCAAGTGATCCAATCAAATGAATGACATTCGCGTGCCGGCTTTTCAAGCACAGCGGTAACGAGCCTTTGCTGATTGTAAACCACCCTCGGCACCACTATTGGGCCCATTTTAGGCATGAGCCCACCCATTTTGACCCAATGCTTCTCAGCCAATCAATGGGTTTTATTCCATGTGTGGCGTCTTTTGCCTGGCAGCAGGCTGCGACGTCATCAGCAAGTGATCCAATCAAATGAATGACATTCGCGAACCATCTTTTCAAGCACAGCGGTAACTTATCTTTGCTGATTGTAAACATGGCAAAGCAAAGCAGCTTGTTTTCATTTAAATTTACAAAGAAATGCCCGGAGGAGCAGGAAACTCCTGCCGTTTTGAGTAAAATTGTCACTGATGACTACCGTCCAGCCAGGCCGCCCTCTCATCGTGTCAACGTACCTAACCCCTCACATCAGCAAGGCAAGTAACAGGCTAAAATTACAGTTAGTTTCTGGCTGTCTATAGGCCTATGTATTACGACGGAGAATTAGGGCCACGTTGTAAACTAAAAATAATCTGATAAATTACCAGAATGAAGTCGAAAAGTTACGAGAATAACCTCATAAATTTACGAGAATAAAGTCAAAAAGTACTAGGAAACATCTGCTTGGCTATATTTAGAAAGATATTCACAGATTCGGACTTTGCAGCTAAATAACTCATCAATAAAAGAACGCCAGACCCCTCTTTTTGATCACTGTAATGAAGACTGTGAGCTATAAACTCGTTTTCCTCCAAACGAGCCGTTACTACGCTGAAGCTGATGGCTCGGTGGTTTGGGGCGCATCGGCAAGTTATCATATCGGAGGAATAGTGTGAAAGAAAATTGAATAACTCCCCCAGACAGAGAAGTGAAGTTTTCAAATCACAGCAAATACAAAGGATTATGTGTAATTCATACTATGGGTCATATTTTCTTTCAGACTTATGAATTAAACTATTTTACAGGATTACATTTTATGGCTGTGTTGACACCAAATTCGGCCCGATGATCACAAATCCCCCCTGCCTTGTTCTAGCTCTTATTTTAAATATTTAATTTAATTTAATTTTAATTTTTTTTTACAGTTTTTATCATTAGCTGTAAATGAGTATCCACCAATATTTAAAAAGTCATATAAATTACATTAAGAACAATTACTCATATAATGGAGATCAGCTTCAGCGTATTGACGGCTCGTTTGGAGGAAAACGAGCGTTCTTTTATTGATGAGTTATTGAGCTGCAAAGTCCGAAGCTGTGAATATCTTTCTAAATATAGCCAAGCAGATGTTTCCTAGTTTGAGATGCCGTATTCTCGTAACTTTTCGAATTTATTCTCGTAAATTTACAACTTGATTCTCATAATTTATGAGATTTTTCTAGTACGACTTTTTTCTCGTAACCTTCATTTATTTTTAGTTTAACATGGCCCTAATACTCCGTCGTAATGTATGATTTCTGTAGTGAAAATTATATTGGCATCAGGGAGAGGTGACTTATGATAGCTTTATGTGTTATAGGAGACAGGGTTCGGCAGCCAAGCACAGGTGCAGTTCTCCAAGAAAACCTGTCACAGCCTCCGATAGACCTGTCATCGATAGATGAGCCTGCAAGCCAGCCTAAACTCAGCACCTTCCCAGCCACAAACATATCGGGGAAAGCTAGGAGTTTTTCTGACCGATGGTACTCCAAATTCCCATGGCTGAAATACAGCATCTCAAGAGATGCTGTTTTTTTTGCAAATCTTGCCGTCATTTCCCTGAAGCAGCTTATGAGGAAAGATTCATTAAGACCAGCTTCAAAGACTGGAAACATTTTTCTGAGGGTTGTAGCAAACATGAAGCCAGCAGGGCACATGCTGCAGCGCTGGGGAAAATTGATGGTTTTAAGCAAAGTCATCAGCCAGGACGGGGCAATGTTATTAACCAGCTCAATGTCAGCGGCCAGTCACTCATTGATAAACACAGACAGCACATCCTCATGGTGATAGATCTCGTCCTGTTCTGAAAAAAACAAGAAATCCCCTTGCGTGGGCATCGAGAAAACCAAGATGCGTTAAACAAGGGCAGTTTTTTAGAAGTACTTGACCTCGTTTCTAAATAAGACCCAGAAATAAAAAAACGATTGGATAAATTACCCAAGAATGGTAAACTACTTCACCACACTATACAGGATGAGATACTGGAAATTGCAGCATCACTCCTTTAAAAAAATAAAGGCAGATTTGCATAATGAGACGGACACATATTATGCGATTTTAGCAGATGAGTGCAAAGACTTGTCAAAAAGAGAGCTAGGTGCAGTATGTGTCAGATATCTGCATAATGGCACATTGAAAGAACGGGCTGTGAAATTTGTGGAAACAGATAACATGACTGCAGAGGCAATATCCGCTAAGATTTTGGAAGTGATGGAACCGTTGCAGCTAGACCCGGGGTTGTGCGTCGGATTTGGGTTTGACGGCGCATCAGTCACGTCGGGGAATAGAGGAGTACACATGATACTGAAGACGTTTCCCCACGCTTTATATGTGCATTGCAACTCACACAGACTTAACCTTGTCCTGTGCACAGCAGCTAAAGTGTCTCCCGGGGTATCAACATCTTTTGACATCATAAACAGCTTGCATACGTTCATGACGGGGGGCACAGACATGCCAAATTTCTAGAAATTCAAAAGTACATGCGACCGGGGCAAAAATCACTAGAGCTGGAGAGATCCTGTAATGTGCAGTGGAGCTCATGGTCAAATGCAGTAAGGTGCTGACGCTCCTGGCACCTATTTTGGAAACCCTCGCCACATTCTCTGAAAGTTCAGGCCAAACAAAACTTGAAGCTGACTCCCTACTGCACCAAACACAAATGAAAAAGTTTGTTTCTGCTGGTCACATTCAACCAGTTATTTGAAGTCAGTGACTACGCCAGCCTGCCTGCACGCACTTTTCCATTCCCGTGGAAGATGCAGAGTACAGTGTGTTTGTGCAGCAGCTTAAAAGAAAGGTAAAAGCCAACACCAACAACGAGACAAAAGAAACTCGTAGAAGTGCTCGATGCATGCCCCTGTGATATTTTCCCCCACATGAACCGCCTCCTGCGGGCCCTCCTCACATTGCCCATGACGACATCCTCAGTCTCAGGAATACCTCTGTCATTTCTCAGACCAAACGGCCTCAGACAAAACGGCATCAGAACTTCCTCCCTCAGACAAAACGGCATCAGAACTTCCGCCCTCAGACCAAATGGCATCAGGACTTCTGCCCTCAGACCAAACGGCATCAGATAATACGGCCTCAGGCTTCAAAATAAAAGTCATCAGACAAAACAGCGTCAATTTAAACAGCCTCAACCAAAATGTCAGATAAAACACGTCAGATAAAAAGAAAGCCATCAGAAAAAATACTGGAAAACGGACTCAATTAAATAAACTTTATACTACATTTAAGTATAATTAGTGTGCCAACGTTGACACTGTAGTATACTACTATGTTTCCCATGATGCATTTCAAACCTCAGACGACAAAAAACGGATGCACACCAGACTATCAAATATCTCTGTTGATTCACCACATCTGAAAGTTCAAAGAGCATTTTAGGCGAGAAAGTCACCACGTAGAATACCAAAATGTGGTCATTTGAGCCATAAAACGCACGGATACAAATTTCATTTCGGTATTTCGGACATTCTGTTAAGCGCGCCATTATGATATCGAAGAAACTTCCGGTCCGCTCCAAAACAAGAACCCAATTTACAAAAGCGTTAGAGATGTCAAAGGAGATAATCAAGAATGCTTTTATTTTGAAACCGGGAAGTTTGCTAGTGGTCGATTTTTAGCTAAATGCCGTCTCAAGACGATTTAACGTTTATATTACTGTGGCGAGGGCAAGAGGGGTGGGGCATGCACACTGCCCCTCCCCCAGATGTGTACTTTTGGTTTCAAAGCAATTTTATTTTTAACCAGAGAAAGGGAGCCAGACAACGCCACCCTGGGAGTTTCACCCAGGGAAATATTCAAATACAACACCTAAGGCACTCAGGTCCGTTCCACAAAGGAGAGCATGAGACGTGGTTCTTATAAAAATACAAAAATACTTTATTTTCACAAGTCATTAAAATTGATCTCTTTAAAAGAATCTCACTTGTACAAAGGGCAGAAAAGGGGCCTAGCAGGGCTGGAGCTTACCAGTGGGAGGACTGGGGATTACAAGGAGGAGGGGAACCTCAAAAAGGGGAGCACCCGGGTCTGTGACACTCGCGCACACACACACTCACTAGTGAAGGACAAAAAGAAAACTCAAAGTCACAGGATCCACGGCACACAGGGAAGGGACACCGCCACCAGGACACCAGAACCACCACCATATAACTCCAGTCCTGCAAGGAGAGGGGAAAATCAGTAGGGTTGGACACAAATCAAAATATACAATCCCAAAAAAATACAATAGAAATATTTAACTAAGGCCACATATTAAAGAAATAATTAACCCAAAATTAAGCCTGTGAAAACATGTAACCACAGGAACAATTTAGAAATAAATCCACAATATTACAAATCACTTCAAGTACCAGAACTCAACTTGCCAAAAATAACAATTATTAAACAAGACAATTTACCAAAATTGTATTGCAAACAAAAATCCCAAAGTCTAAACAAACAAGAGAATTCTAATTGTAATTGCAAGTTGATAACCAAACCAACAAACAAAAGAAAAATAAAAACAGAAAGAAACTAAGGAAATAAATCCTAATGTTAAATCAGGCTGTAAAGGTAACAGAAAATTAAGGTGAGCCAACCCTGCTACGTGCAAACATTTAAAATGAACGCAGGCCCATCAGATGACAGCACATACACAATTACCAAAGGCTACACTAAATATCTGCAGCTAAGCCACACCACGCAGAGCACCGCCAAGCCGAGCACAGCTAAGCAAAGCGGAGTAATGCAGGGTGAAGCCAAGCGCAGAGGAGCGAAGCAAGGCAGGCACAGCAAAACAAAGGCCAAGATAAGGCGAAATACAGCAAAGCAAAGCAAAGCAAAGCAAAGCAGCAGTGATTCAATCGTTCCCACGATCCAGCAGTCTTTAACGGCACACCAGATCACATGCAGGGACGCGGACAGAAGAGCGGCCTGCTCATGTAGCTTAGCCGCAAAACCCAGCCAGAGTATTACCGTAGATCGAAGCGGCGAGTACCGCTCGAGCTGCTGCGGCGCGAGCCGAACTGTAAACAAGTTTTAAAAAAAAATGAATCAGATAAAATCACTGCCCATTAACTGGCACCTCCACCTAGCACCTAGTGCTACATTACCTGTATTATTGCGGTGATAGTTCAATCTACCCGTCCCACGGGATCACATGCAAGGAGACGGAGGAGGAGAGAAGAGCTTCAGCTCCACAGCTTCAGTGGACAAAACACAGCTAGCGGCAGCACGAGCGTCCAAAAAGGGAAACCCTGCGAGCTGTAGCAGAGACTCGCGGATCTAAAAACAAGCCAAAGGCCCAATAAATGACTCACATGCGGTGTCTAAGGATTAACACACAGACGGAGGCAGCTGCTGCTACGTTACCTGCACCGGTGCGGCTTCAGGGAGGAAGTGAGGCGGCCAACGAATGGGCGGACCCCTGAGCCAGAGAGAGAGCGACCAGCGGGATGGTGCCTGTCTATATAGAGTCCCCTCATGCGCCGATAGGCTAACGAGCAGGGGCACGAAACAGTCACACAGGAGCAGAGGTGAGAAAGCACCTCCTGCTACATTACGATGATTATGACATTGTTACGGCCTGACGCTGTTTTATATTTGAGTCAGTTTTTCCAGTGTTTTGTCTAATGACTTTCATTTTGAAGCCATTTTATCTGACGTCGTTTTGGTTGAGGCAGTTTAAATTGACGCCGTTTTGTCTGCTGACTTTTATTTTGAAGCCTGAGGCCGTTTGGTCTGAGGGCAGAAGTTCTGATGCCGTTTTGTCTGAGGCCGTTTGGTCTGATGCCGTTTGGTCTGAGGGCAGAAGTTCTGATGCCGTTTTGTCTGAGGCCGTTTGGTCTGATGCCGTTTGGTCTGAGGGCAGAAGTTCTGATGCTGTTTGGTCTGATGCCGTTCGGTCTGAGGGCAGAAGTTCTGATGCCATTTTGTCTGATGCCGTTTGGTCTGATGCCGTTCGGTCTGAGGGCAGAAGTTCTGATGCCGTTTTGTCTGAGGCTGTTTGGTCTGATGCCGTTCGGTCTGAGAAATGACAGAGGTATTCCTGAGACTGAGGATGTCCTAAAATGTACACCGTAAGAGAGACTATTTTCAGCTGTCAATCGGATAAAAACAGGCACCAGAGCGAAAATGTTAACAGACAGACTGAACTCTTTGTCCCTGCTTTCATTCGAAAGGGATTTGACTGATTCACTAGAATGAAGAAATTCTTGCTGTACTCAGCATGAAACCCCGCCGTCTCCTGCTGTAACACAAGTCCCGAATTAAATGATATGCATGTGTGATTATTTATCAACTATCTCGAAATGTTATGCTGTTGTTTCTATGGTTAGATATGTTATTCCATTAATTATTCCGAAGAAATAGGTTACAGTAGAAAAGGCTAGTTTTGGATTGTTTTCCAACAGTTTGTGTTGCAGCTGCGTCGGATTCTGCTATGATATGTAAATAGTGTTCTGTCGTTCTGAATGTTTATGAAATTGATCAATTGTTCTGCACAGTTCACTGCCCGCTGGGCTTGATAAAGAAATGGAGAGAGAAACAATCCATCCAAAAATATAATCCCGTTTCAGTCTTTTTATGTATTTGACAATTTAGCAAATTGAGACAAACTAAGTTTCACTGCCAAGGTGTGTGTATTTGTCCGCTTCAGCACTGAGCTGAGGACAGCGACAAAAGAGTCACGCAGGTGGGCGACTCAACTGTGTCGCTGTCTACAGAAAACTGCTGAAACGGAGACGAAGGGGAACCTTTTTCCTTTTTTTAAAACTGGTCAAAAGCTTTTTTTTTTTTTTTTATCTGGCCCATCCAAACGGCCTCCGCGGAAGAGCCTCCGCTCCGCTCCACTGCAGCGGAGGCTCTGCAGCCACAGCTCTGGCTGTGCAGCGGAGGCCGTTTCACGGCGCTATGCGAACTAGAGCCGTATTTAGCGGTGTTTTTGTGTGAAAGTAACGCACTGAAAATTCTCTAAATAAAGCGTGAATGCAGACCGATGTCAGACTTTTTCGGTGGGAGTCCGTTTATTTGTGTTTTTGGTCAAGTAAAATATGGCCCCGTCTGACTACAGCGGAATGAGCAGACAAGCAGATCCCAAGGAGGAAGAGGGAGTTAGGTCCTAGCGCCCTGGGTTTCTTCTCCACAGAAACACTGCTGTAGAGGTAATTTCTGCCCTAACCCTTGTGATAGGACCCAACTTGTTCAATCCCGGAATATCACTTTAAGGCAAAAATATTGTTCTTCTAAAACAGGGGAAAATGTAAACAGCACAAGCTGCAGTCACACATTTAGGCTAAAATGATACAAAAAATCTTGGGGGGTTCTTTTTATTGTGGTCCTAAATATAGAACAATAATTAGTTTGGATGATTCCATCACTGTTCTATTATTCTACTATTCTATCATGATTCAAATACTTTCAACAGTTAAGGAAATTCTAGTTTAAAAACAAAACCGACACACACAGGCAGACAACAGTAGCATTATCACTAGCATTGATTTCTAGTGTTCATCCGCAGACGATTTAAAGATAATTTCTGAATGGTAAAGTATAAAAGGCCGATATCAAGAAAACAAGATGGTCAAACGGAAAACAGTATTAGTGTCAACTTTACCTTTGGCGTTTAAACAACGTATGTTGGATTCTGAAGCAGTGAAGTTGAGTTACATCACCGTGAATAAAGTCTATTGGCGAGTGGGCGAGTTGAGTGGAGTATGGTAGGAGATAGTTCAAGACAAAAGAATTATAAAAAGCAGAAAACCTCTTATCTAGGTGCGACCGACAGTGAGCGTGATGTTATAAGGTAAAAAAAAAAAGAGGGATTTAAAGTTATGGTTAGTCACTCAAGAAGGGACATTATTTGGCGAATGGAACGAAAATACAGCTAAATAAAGCTATCACTCCCTCCAGGAATTAGACGAAGCCGAGTTGTCCGTACGGGTGGCTTTATTTCCATTTCTTCGTGAGCTTTCTTAAACTTCCACCGTCGAACTTACAATGACAGATGAAAGGACAATAATGAATACAAATTCACACATAATGGTAATAAAACACAATATAAAACACATACCTCGCTGGCCACATTAATCCGAGAGGGAATGAGGATATCAATGAGGAACAAAAAAAGGAGGTGCGTGCCTTAAAATGAGCCGTACCAGAGAACAAAAACAAAAAACAGTTCCCACTGCTTTATCACATTAAATGAAATCAGATGAAAATATTTAAACACTTTGAGTAAATAAAATAAAATAAAAATATATGAATATAAAAATGACAAAAATAATAGTGGCAGCTAAACTCCCACCAAATCACACCCTTGTGATTTCTGCATAACCTTTACATGGGATGTAAACACATACACAGTAAACACTCAATGAAAACAATAAACATCATCTTAATCTGCTTCAAGCAGTAAGACTGTTTTTTGTACAGGTCTATCAAGGTAGACTGGTTTTGAAGTACGTTTACCCTTGTTGTCTAAGTTGGAGTCGCTGACTAAAAGTCTCAGCTTTCTGACTTTTCCATCAGAGCTGGGATAAACTTCAGCAACTTTTGCCAATTTCCATTGATTTCTTGGCAAACTATCCTCTTGAAGGATAACAATGTCATTCACCTTTGCATTTCTCTTGTCCTGTTGCCATATTTGTCTTTGTTGAAGATTAAGAAGATATTCCTTCTTCCATCTTTCCCAGAATTCATTTGCCAAGAACTGCACCTGACGCCATCTTTTGCGCAGATATAGATCCTGGCTCACAAACTCACCAGGGGGGGGCGATACAATGTTGGACTTCATCATGAGAATGTGGTTCGGTGTGAGAGGGTCCAAGCTTGTGGGATCATTTAAATGATCTGTTGTCAAAGGTCTGCTATTTACAATAGCCATTACTTCATATAGAAAAGTTCTGAGAGAAGTACGGTCAAGTCTTTTAGCCGAATTGTCAAGGATTGCTGTTAGAACACTCCTAATTGTCCTTATTTGTCGCTCCCAGACACCTCCCATATGGCTTGAAGAGGGGAAGTTCATGATGAACTCACATCCATATTCTTTCAGTTGTTCGGGATTCAGGTCTTTCATTGCGCTTATGAATTCTCTTTTGGCACCTACAAAGTTAGTACCTTGATCACATCTCAGCTGCCTTACATTGCCACGTATTGCAATGAATGCACGCAATGCATTAATGAAGGCGTCTGTAGAAAGATCATCAAGCATTTCAATGTGTATAGCTCTGGAACACATGCAAGTTAAAAGAAGACCATACTTCTTCAGCTCCTTTCTGGCTTCCTTCACATAAAATGGCCCAAAGCAATCTATACCACAATATGTGAATGGTGGAGTCATTTCCATCCTTTCTTCTGGCAGGTCAGCCATCTTTGGATCTTGTGTATGCCTTCTATACTTCCTGCAAGTTGTGCACTTATAGATGTGTGAGGCAACTGCACTGCTGCAACCGATGACCCAAATTCCATTAGATCGCAGTTCATTTACAGTGAGCCCTCTTCCTTGATGGTGCACTTTTTCATGAAAATGCTTAATGAGTAAGGACGTTACATGACCCCTTTTTGGTAAGATAGCAGGGTGCTTGATGTATGGATGAAGAACGGATCTTGACAAACGTCCCCCAACTCTGAGCACGCCATACTCATCCACAAATGGACTTAGCTTATGCAGTTTGTTTGCTTTATTCTTGGGTTTCACTTCTTTTCCTTGTTTTACAGCCTTGATTTCACTGCTAAATGCTTCCTGTTGAACAAGTTTGATTATGAACAGCTCTGCTTCCTGTCTTTCCTGAACACTTGTAGCTTCACTTGATTTCGGTTTGTTGTTCTTGATTTGATTAGCACAGCGCTTCAGACAAGCAATGGCTTTAACAGCTCTTTTCCAATCGGAGAACTTTGTCAGGTGGTCTAACAATGATTTTTCTTCCTTTGCTTTGGTGTTTAGCACCTGGGCCTTTCGAAGCTCTGGATCATTATCTTCGACCTCTCCAACCTTTTCATCTCCTATGGGTAGCTCTCTTTCCCAAAGAAAGTCTGGGCCGGTGAACCAATTTGAAGCAACCAACTCCTCTGCTTTTGTGCCCCTGGAAGCATGGTCTGCAGGATTATCCTTTGACTGTACAAAATGCCATTTCTTGGGATCTGTTGTAGACTTGATCTTCTGGACTCTGTTTGCTACGAACACATGAAACCGTCTGGCATCATTATTTATGTACCCAAGCACACATTTGGAGTCAATCCAAAAGTATTCTTGCAAACTTTCTATCTCAAGCTCATTTCTGAGCATGACGCTTGTCCTTGCTGCTACCACTGCTGCAGTTAACTCAAGCCGTGGTACTGTGGTAACTTTTGTTGGAGCAACACGTGCTTTCCCCATTACTAGCGAGCAATGGACTTCTTCATTGTTGTTGACTGTTCTGAGATAACTGCATACACCGTAACCTGTGACGCTGGCATCAGAAAAGTGATGTAGCTCATACTGCTTGACATCTGTGAAGGTTTCTGGTATGTAGCATCTTTTAATTTTCACATTGGACAGGTTTTGAAGATCTTGTAGCCAACTTTCCCACTGCATTTTTAGGTTTTCTGGGAGTGGCTCGTCCCAACCAACCTTATCTCGACATAGTTGTTGCACAATCTGCTTTCCACAGAGAACAAATGGTGCCACAAATCCCAGTGGGTCGTAGATAGATGCTACTGTAGATAATACTCCTCTTCTTGTCATAGGATGTTCTTTAACAGTAATCCTGAACTGGAAGTCGTCAGAAGATAAGCACCACTGAACACCAAGAACTCGTTCTATGAGCGACTCTCCCAAAGCCATATCCATGGCTCTGTCACTTTTAGCACGCTCTTCTTCTGGTACTGACTCCAGTACCTTCTTGTTGTTTGAGATGAACTTGTGTAATCTAAGTTTGCCTGTACCACAAAGGTCCCTTGCTTCCTTGATCAGCTGGATTCCTTCCGCTTCAGATGACACACACACCAGTCCATCATCGACATAAAAATTTCTTTGGATGAAGTTAACTGTGCGTTCATTAAAATGTTCCCGACCTTCAGCAGCTAGATGTTTCAGACCAAAGTTTGCGCAGCCTGGTGAGGAGGCTGCCCCAAACAGGTGGACTTTCATCCGAAAGACTGACGGCAGAGACTCCAGATTACCATTCTCCCACCATAAGAATCTCAGGTAGTCCTGGTCTTCAGGTTTCACATGGAACTGGTGAAACATTCTTTCCACATCGCATATAATAGCGATTGGGCCTTTGCGAAACCTACAGAGCACTCCCACCAAGGTGTTTGTGAGATCTGTTCCTGTAAGAAGGTAGTCGTTTAATGCTGTGTCTTGGAATCTTGCAGAGCAATCAAAGACAACACGAATCTTGTCAGGTTTTTGAGGATGGTATACCCCATGATGGGGAATATACCAAACTGGATGATTGGTGAGTTCTTCCTCTGGAACCTTTTCAGCATCACCACGCTCTATGATATCTTGCATAAAGCTAACATAGTCTGTATAGTACTTCTGGTCTCTCTTCAGCTTCTGTTCCAAGCACTTCAGACGCTGAACAGCACATGACTTATTGTCAGGCAGAGTTGGTTGATCCTGTTTGAAAGGTAGAGGCATTTCATAATGGCCATCGTCTTTATGCCTGATTCCTTCTTTCAGCTTGACCAAGAAGTGAAGATCTTCCTGGGAGAGAGTTGCCTCTTCTTCAGCTCTTTCACTGAAGTCTGATTCCAGGACTTTAATCACATCCTCTGGTGTGGTTATCTCCTTAATCTGAGTCTTGTAAACATAGTGAACTTCACTTTTGAGTTTGACTGTTGGCTTGATTTCAGGTATCACTTGCCTCACAATGATACGATGGCTTACTCCAATTGCATCACCATATTGCTCACATGGGTCACCATAGCTCACAATACTCCAACCCAAATCAGTTTTCTGTGCAAAAGGTTGGTTTTCTTCTCCACAAACAACTTCTCTTGGCATTAGGGCCTGTGGGCAATTGTACCCTATCAATAGAGCAATTTCACAATCCTTTTGAGGAGCAATATGTTCAGAAAGATGCCCCAAATGAGGCCATGCCATAGCAGTCTCTGGTGTTGGAATGTGTGTTCTATTGGCAGGGATGAACTCACGAGTGTACGCTGTAGGTACTGTGATTTTCTTTGAAGAGAACAGCCCTCTTACTTGTAAACCATGTAGTCTTTTGCAGTTTATGATTGTTCTCTCTGAAGACATTGTAGATAATTTCAGCTTCACTTCTTCTTTGTTTGTGTTCAGAACATCTGCGACTTCCTCAAAAATGAATGAAGAGTCACTCTGCGAGTCTAGCAGGGCGTATACCAAGACTTCTTTCTCTGAATCATTTGGTATGGACACATAGACAGGTACGATTGCTGAGGTCTGAGCACTGTTGCTGTCTTGCACAACTCTATTAGATGTGGTTTCCTTAGCAACTTCTTGTTCTTGTTGTACCCGTGGTCTTTTGTCCTTATTACAACTCACTTCTTTAGGTTGTTGTTCTTTTGTTTCTTGATCCTGTTTTGATCTGTCTTCATGCAGGCATGTGGGATGACGTTTGGTGCAGGTGTCGCACACCATCCGGTTGCTGCAGCTCTTGGAATGATGACCTGGACTCAAACAGCCAAAACACAGTTTTTCACCTTGAATGAATTTCACTTTGTCGGCAATGGGCTTCTCAATAAATCTGTAACACTTGCCTAGATTGTGTCCATTCTTCTTACAAAACACACATGTGATTGTTTTCTTTTCACTGGTGGTGGTTGTGAAGATTTTAACACCAGCTGTTTTGTTCTTAGAGGTCACTACACTTTGATTTTTGATCTTTGCCTTGCCAGTTTCACCTTGATGTAGCGCCTGGAAAGATGTAATAGGGTTGCAAGCAATACTAGCCTCCATTGATAAGAACAAGACAAAGTGACTGAAACTGGGGAATCTTCCATATTGCAGTTGATACTGTGTGGCTTGTCTGTTCCACCCAGTACTTAACCAATCAGGTAACTTAGCAGCAAGTTTCTGATTCTCGATACCATCATTAAGAACTGTTAGGTTCTCATTGTGGACCATAGCACATTCACAGCTGCGTAAAAAGTCCACAAATTTCCTCAACTCTGCACTGTCCCTTGGGGCTATTTTCGGCCAAGCATATAATTTGTCTCTGAGAGCTTTAGCTGTTACAAAAGGCTGACCATAACGTTCATTAAGTAGGTCCCATGCTGCATTGTATGAGTCTTCTGTACCAATCAGAAAGTGACCTTCTAATGCATCTTTGACCACTCCTCCTACATATTTTTGTAGAAAGAAGATTTTTTCTGCAGTTGGTATGTTTTTTCGCTCAATGAGAGTCTGAAAAGATGTTTTCCAATGACTGAACTGGAGTGGATCCCCTCGAAAGATTGAAGGCTCTGGTATAGGTATCCTGTTTGCTGATATAGCTTCAGCCAAGACCTTTACAAGCTCTCCCATATCATTTTGGTGCACACCCTTTGGAGACACCTTTTCTTGTGGTTCTGTATTTTGATCCGTGTGATCCACACGATTAACTGTCTGCACAGGGGGTCCTACAATCTGTGGTCTGAGTTCTTGAACTGGAGAAAACTCATTTTCTTCATAGACTTGAAGTTTGGCTTTAGCTGCATTCAATTTTCTCAGCTCTTCTAAGCGATTGAGTTCTCTTTTCAGGGTTTCAACAGACTTTCTCCTTGCAGCATTCTCTTCTTGCTGCTTCTTTAAGAGAGCAGCTTCTTCTTTCTCCTTTTCTAACCGTAGCTCAATTTCCTCCTTCTCTCTTTGAAGGCGACGGGTAGATGCTGCTGCTTCTTCATCTGCAGTGAGCAGCCTGTCCTCAGTTTCAAGTCTTTGTAGTTCTTCTTGGTGGCGTTCTTGTTCAGCCATAATCTTTAGCACTTCACGTGTACATTCATACTCAGCTGCAGCTTCTTGTCTTTTGGCTGAGGATATGTTAGATTGAATGGTATTAGCCTTGGAATGACTTATACTTTGAGATAATGCACTGGAAGCTGAAGACGCAAATACAGAGCGGGCATCTGGCCACACTAGCTCCTCTTTTGTACCTAGAATTTGAGATTCAGCATTCTTGGACACAATTCCTGTGATGGATATGCATTTATCCAATCTGCAGCGCATGTCATGAGGTGGGATATCAGTCTTCCTGTATTCATCATACACAATGTTCAGGTCAGATAACTCCTTTTGAATGCTGTCAATGTGATCTTGAAGGATGTCACTGGGATCCTGTTTTACAACTGACTTTTTAGCCACCTTTGTAAGAACCTTCCAGCGTTCATAGATACTGTCAAATCGAAGTAGTAATCCTTTAATCTTATCCTTGTGTAACTCCCTTCCTTTTTCAGTTAAGGTGCGAGCTCTCTCACTTCTGCGAGGCTCTTCTCTCTCTGCTTCTGGTTGTAGAACATTAAGCTCTTCTGCTTGCTCTAGCTCTACTGCTTCTTCTGCATTGACTTCTAAGTCCTTAGTTTCTTTACTTTTTTCTGACATCTTGATTCCTTTTGAATTGTTTTACACAATCATTAATTAGCAGGGAAAATAACACCAAAGGTTTTAAAGGATGACAACTTGAATATGTTGAACTTACTTAAATTACTCTCTTTCAAACTAAACCCTTAAATAAGGTAAGTATCTTAAACAAAGACACTATGAATTACACTTCTGATAATAACCATCATTCTCAATGAACTTATATAGAAATGTCTGTTGAAATTATGAACTTAAAAAACTTGAAATGTCCCTTTAAATGTACACAAAATACCTCGTGTGTCAAATAAACAACCATAAATCACTTTCCCTTATACTTAAATGTCTTCAAACACAGTGTTGGAAACACTCTTCATAGCTTTGGAGTTTCAGTCTTTGTTCTCTTTCATTACATCGACTTCAGTGTCCTTTTACATCTTCATGAAAACTCATAAACTTGCGTGTCTCTCTCGAAACCGTGTCTTATCTGCACTCCCGTCTTGACGAGCTGACGCGCATGCGCAGGACCGGGCAGTTCAGGCAGGGCCGAGTTCGACTATCACTCCCTCCAGGAATTAGACGAAGCCGAGTTGTCCGTACGGGTGGCTTTATTTCCATTTCTTCGTGAGCTTTCTTAAACTTCCACCGTCGAACTTACAATGACAGATGAAAGGACAATAATGAATACAAATTCACACATAATGGTAATAAAACACAATATAAAACACATACCTCGCTGGCCACATTAATCCGAGAGGGAATGAGGATATCAATGAGGAACAAAAAAAGGAGGTGCGTGCCTTAAAATGAGCCGTACCAGAGAACAAAAACAAAAAACAGTTCCCACTGCTTTATCACATTAAATGAAATCAGATGAAAATATTTAAACACTTTGAGTAAATAAAATAAAATAAAAATATATGAATATAAAAATGACAAAAATAATAGTGGCAGCTAAAAAAGCTATATACTAGGATACTCTGGAGGGGAGTATGACTGATTGTATCAGGGAGAGTGCCCAGCAAGGTAAAGTGATCAGACTGAATAAGATTGAGTGTAAAAGAGTAACCACCACAATAATGGAGGAAGACAAAGTTGTTTGTGGTGTTATTTCAAGTGTACCTGTTACTATATCTGTTGAACGGATAAAAGCAGACATTGGAGGAGCTAAAGTCACTGAAGCCAAGAGATTTAATTCAACAAGACATGGAGGAACATGTGATAACCTGTCAGTTATGATCAAATGTGAGGGAGAAAAGTTGCCTACTAAGGTGTTTTTGGGTTACATGAGTTATGTGTTGCCTTACATTATACACACATATTTTATTAGCGAAAAAAACTTTGCAGGAAACAGTAGAAATAGGTGAAAAGTGACTTATTTAAATAAGAAAATATTAGTCCACCTGGTGGACAAATATAAGCATGCCAACTAGAAATGCTCCATCTCAAAATGAAATTTTAACATGGAGGAATGCATTTGTTTGTGTTTAGATAAATGTGGGACCAAAAAACGAAATTTATAATGGTATCAGATGGGACTGTTTTGGTTTAAAGGATCAAATACATACGTTTTTGTTGCTCAGCCATTTTAGTGTAATTTTAATTACACAATTTCTGGATGTCCATCTTCCTCTTTTTACGCCACAAAATAAATACAGAAACTTGAAATTGTCACTGAACACTTCAAAGCCCACAGTAAGCAGTGTCCCAGTGTTCACAGTGTACATATCCTGAATAAAGTCATAAACGCTCTCAGAAGTGCTTAGTTTCAGTCTAGCACCAGGACCCACAGAATGTTATTTTTTGATGCAAAATTCACCTGCATCTGCATCTACCAGCATCTGTAAAAGTAACAGTGTTGGATCACCTTCTTTAATCAGCTGACATGCAAAAACTTGTGCTTTTAATGTGCAGCTCTTATAATACCTCCTATTATTTAGTAAATGATCGGTTAAATTAGAATTCATTTGACTAAATACTGTCATTACCTTTTAATAGACTGTGCTGCAATTCATTTAAATAAAGTACAGAGCGTGAACAGGCTACAACTGCAGAGGACAATCCGACATACAGTGTGGCAGGGTGGGACACTAAACACTGGTGTATGCTAAACAGGAAAACAACCTAACCAAATTGACCCGACAACGCCACTGGGGAAGTGCGCCCCAGGAACTACATGAACACCTCAATAAGCCAAAGACAGCACAAGTTCAACAACTGAATTAAGACAGAGATGTGGTTCCAAAAAAATGTAAATTTTATTGATTATTAAGACTGGAAGTATCTGTGGAGGAAGGGGTTAGTTATTGCTGTAAAGTAGTAAAATAGTCAATTTAAGAAAATATCAAAGTTTATTACAACATAAATGATAGCATGAATTTTAAGTCATATATAATTTCTATTCATGTATCATTTTACTCTTGTATCAATCAATTTAGTCATGGACCAATTCATTTAACATCTAGTATTATTTTGTCCATGTATGTTTATGTAAGCAAGGAGACTGTAGCTTTGGCAGCTCGCCAGAAATAGAAAGCATGAATTGAGAGGTCTCACAGCTGACCATCTTTGGAATGCAAGTTTATATAGACATGACGTTGTTGTCTTCATGCTTTGTTACCATATATGTGACATGTAGGTCTATATAAGCGGTGGTTACTTTTTGCTCTTTGTCAGACTATCTCTGAACCGGCCGAATAAACACTCAGATAAACCTCCAGTCTTGTAGCGTATCCTTTTCCCTTAGAACATCTGATAACAATAGTTTTTTGGGGGGGCTAAAATTACACTTCCAATCACTAGTAATTTAAAAATCCTAAACAGGAAAGAGGAAGTGAGGGGTGCCAGCAGAGGGGAGGCAGTCTAACATCAATGGGTCTGTTCCAGGAGTGCAACTACTCACCACTCGTGAACTCACAGCAAACAGCAATCACAGCAAACAGGAACCACCTAGAGTGCCTAGCCTCCACCACAGCCGGCCACCACTTCACTGTAGAGGGAAATAACAAAAGTATTAAAGAAAAACATCTAAACCAGTTGGTCCAATATAAAAGATACCTTAAAGCTAAAACAACTTCACAGGCAAAACAGCAGCCGATACCCGGCCTGAAATACAGAAAATAAATGCATTACAAATAATAACTGATTTATAACAATGTAACATGTAATCAACCCTATTTATTTTAACCTACTCACCAGGGACAATGATAGAAAACCAGGTTTCAAGTCTTGTGCCACAAGGTGAAGACCAACAGGAAACAGGCTGGATACAAGAGATATCATGAGTTATTTGAAACATGGTTACATCTCAGCAAGGACTTGACGTCTGGATAAACCAACCTCAGTAAACCAGACAGAGTTCCCACAAGGCAAAGATGCAGAAAGGCAGACAGGCAGACACGCGGACAGGAGGGACTATGTAAGGACCAGTCAAACTGTTAATTCTAAGTAAATGCAAAATTACTTACAGCTTGAAATCCTTTGATTCTCAACCTACCTCAACACAAGCCAAGTGGCAACCAGCAAGCAGGCAAGACAAAAAGGGAGCCATTCTTTCTTCTTTCGTTCTTTTTATTGGCGGTTGGCAACCAACTATTAGGTGCATTTACCGCCACCTACTGGACTGGAGCGTGAGTCAAGAAATGGTCAGAAAAAAAAAAAAGATAACTAAAATAAAATAAAAATTATATCCTATTACCTAACCCCGTTTCCCTCAAATAATTCATCAAAACACCTAATCCTCCCTGCAATTTGCTCCCTAATAGACTACCTAATGTTAACTCCTGTTTTTCCCTCTGCAACAGTTGTATCACCTTTTTCCGCTCCTCCCTATACTTACTGAACTCCAGTAACACATGCTGAACTGTTTCTAACTGTGGACACTCTGAGCATAGACCTGTCATATGCTTCCCTATTTTATTTAATGTTTGGTTAAGCCCTGTATGCCCTGTCCTGAGTCGTGTTATGATAATTTCTTCTCTTCTGTTCCTGCCACGTGTTTCACTCTTTTTACTTTGTGGTTGTATGCTATATAAATGTCTCCCTGTGACTGTGATGTCCCAATTTTCCTGCCATATTTTGTACATATGTTTCCTTATGACAGATTTGACTTCATCCTTACTTAATGGTATTTCAATATTTACTGTGCTGGATTTTATTGATTGTTAGGCCAATATATCTGCTGCTTCATTTCCTTCAACTCCTTCATGTGCCGGAACCCAAAGGAAAGAAACACCCATTTTATTGTTATGTAGTCTATAAAGTTGATGAAATATTTCCAATAAGAGATCTTGCCTGCATGATTTTCCTGACTGAATACTTTGAAGTGCTGATATGCTGTCTGTTGCTACTACAACATTTTGTTGACTGTTACCCTCCACCCACTGCAAAGCTAACACTATCCCCATCATTTCTGCTGTGTATATTGACAAATGATCTGACAACCTCTTTTTAATGGCTTTTCCATATTTTGGAATAAAAACTGCTGAACCTGTATGCCCTGTTTCTGGATCTTTTGAGCCATCTGTAAAAATGAACACTTTATCCAAATACTTTTGATTAATATATTTTTGTACTATCGCCCACACTGGCACTTTTTTGCAGTTGTTTTTGACCAATACCAATAACTGAGTATCGACTATTGTACTGATGAAATTCCAAGGGGGTATGATTGATAAAGGAACTGTTTTACTGATGTTTAACTCTGTCAGTCCTAATTTCTGTGCTAGTTCTTTGCTTGTCTACCCAAAACTTTTACTTTTACTTTTCCTACGTTCCCAACTCTCCTGTAATACGGCTTTAGTTGGATGTATTGAACTCTGCCCCTCCAGACTGACCCAATATGCCAACATGATCTTATTTCTCCTTATTTCTAGAGGCATTTCACCCACCTCTACTTGTAGTGCTGAGATTGGGGATGCCTTAAATGCTCCAGTACAGGTACGAATGGCTTGATTTTGTTCTCTGTCAAGTTTCTTTAAATTTGTTTCAGATGCAGACATATATGCTAAACATCCATAATCTAATGCTGATCTCATGAGGGCTCTATAAATATTTAATAGTGATTTTCTATTAGCTCCCCAGTGTTGTCCTGAAAGACATCTCAACAAGTTGTTGACCTTTTTACATTTATTTCTTACTTTCTCAATATGCTGTCCCCATGTGAGTTTTTCATCAAATATTAATCCCAAAAATTTTACTTCCTTTACTTGTTATAGTGCCTGCCCGTATAACTTCAATGAAATTTGTTTATGTCGTTTTGCAAAACATATCACTTGAGATTTAGACACTGACAGTTTAAAACCCCATTTAACAGTCCATTCTTCTACCTTTCCTATTGCTTTTTGTATTTTCTTTTCTAAATACTTTAGATTTCTTCCCCTTGCCCAAAGAGCTCCATCATCTGCATATAAAGACTTACCTACTGTATTTTCTACCTCATCAAAAATATCATTTATCATAACATTAAACAATATGGGACTGCACACACTTCCTTGTGGAGTTCCATTTTCAATATTATTTATACCGGAGTGCTCAACACCCACCCTTACCTGTATTTGTCTCTCTGCCAAGAATGCTGACACCCAATTAAACATTTTACCTCCTACTCCCATCTTATCTAGTTTAATGAGCAGCCCCTCTTTCCACAACATGTCATAAGCCTTTTCCACATCAAAAAAGACAGCTATCACAATTTCTTTGTTTGCCTGTGCTTTCCTTATTTCAGATTCTAGACAAAGTACAGAATCTATTGTGTTCCTGCCTTTTCTAAACCCACTTTGGTTTGTAGATATCAAGTTTTTGCTTTCAACGTAGTATGTTAGCCTTTGTGTAACCATTCTTTCCATTGTTTTACCAAGCTGAGATGTTAAAGCTATGGGCCTGTAACTTGCTGGGTCTGATGGATCCTTACCAGGTTTCAATAGTGGTACTATAACCGACTGTTTCCATGTAAAAGGGGTGTTTCCTGAGTCCCATATTTCATTAAATAACTTAAGTATTGTTAGAAGTGAACTATCTGTCATATGAGCCAACATTTTATAGCATATTCCATCTTTTCCTGGTGCTGTTTGTCTTGCATTTAATATTGCCCTCCTAATAGTTCTAATAAGGAGAATGGTGTGTCCAAATTATGTCAAGTGATCATACGCCTTTCTAGCTGCGTTTCCATTGCAGTTTTTCGCAAAATAAAAGCGATATTCCTAAAATTTCGACATAGTATATTTGCGCTTTGAACGTGTTTCCATTGAAGGTTGTTCTCAGCAGTAGCATCGGAACTCTCGTCAAATATCATCCCGCGAGATTTCACTGCAGGAAGATGGATGCGAACCCTTTCTCCATTATTTCCATTTCTATCTCCTTAAAACACTCTGTGTTCCCCTGTTGTTTGCGGATTATTACGGCACGCGTTTGTCTCGAGAATAATGGCAAGAAAAGTCTCAGTCTCCCACTCTGTCCAAACTTCCCACGCCATGTTTACTCCAAGAGAAGTGATCATGTGACCAGGTACGTCACATCCTGTGACGTATAATTGCGGAAAAAGTGTTTCCATAGCGCTTTTGCGATACTTCTCTTTATCGACACGTCTGAAAAACCTCCTCTCGAGAGCGTAAAAACCTTTTTGCAAAATTTGAGGGTTTTTTCAAAATTTAGGTGTTTCCATTACCAGTTTTTTGTTGCGATATTAAGGTTTTGCGTAATTCGAGGGGTAATGGAAACGCAGCTATTGTCACTCCTGGATGTTGTAAAAGGGTGTTTTTTGTTGTAAAAGGGTGTTTTTTCTACCCTGCCTTGCTATTGCTGACATGTTGTCAGAACTATGGACCTTCACAAATGTATTTGCCAAAAGTTCTGCCTTTTCTATGTTGCTAATTGCAGTACAAACTTGCTCTTGACTCCATTCATTTTCCTTACTGTTCTCCAGACCTCTGACAACAGTGTTTCTCTTCCTATTTTATTACAGTATCCCCTCCAGTATGCATGTTTTTCTATTTTAATTCTTTTACGAACCATTGCTGCTGCTCTTTTATACTGAATTAGAGATTCTAAATTATGTTGCATTTTCAGTTTTTTAAAAGCTTTGTTCCTTCTTTTGATAGCCATTTCACAATTGCTATCCCACCATGGTACGTTTTTCTTTTTACTCTTACCTGAACTTTTTGGTATCGTTTTCTCGGCTGCTTGAATGATATGTTTAACTATTTTTTGATTTACTTCATCTATATCTACTGTTCTTTCTTTAAAAATATCCTCACATCTGATTTCACTCTTAAAGGAAAAGTTCGGTTCCTGCAGCTTTTACATTGTTTATAGAATGAAGAACAACAATATACTCACCCAGAAGGCTTTCCTGATGCAAACGGTGCTTCGGGAGATATTTAGATCCAAAATCGAGCAGCGGACACCGATATAATGGTAGCCCGTAGGGCATAGATCGCCGCTCCTAAAAACTGCATTAATCGTTCAAAAACTCATGTTTTTCACCGATATTCCATCATGATTTGCTCCGAAAGGACCGCCATTGCAGCCTGTGTCTCTCCACACAGCGCTGTGTGGCTGAACTAACCTCTGAACTGACGAGCTGTTTACATGCTCTTTGCGCATGCGCAGTACTCTCTGGAGCGTTGCGATCGCTTCCTTATCTGTATATCTGTATACTGTGGCTCCAAACTGTAAGGACGTCCATCATATTCAAAGTCCTCCTCCACAACATCTTCATCCCATAGACATTCGTCCATTTTGCACAAAACTGGAAGAAGAAAGTTGATTTGTAGCTGCCGATCTTCCCCTGAAACAATGAGCCGCACTGCGCATGCGCGAAGAGCATGTAAACAGCTCGTCAGTTCAGAGGTTAGTTCAGCCACACAGCGCTGTGTGGAGAGACACAGGCTGCAATGGCGGTCCTTTCGGAGCAAATCATGATGGAATATCAGTGAAAAACATGAGTTTTTGGACGATTAATGCAGTTTTTAGGAGCGGCGATCTATGCCCTACGGGCTACCATTATATCGGTGTCCGCTGCTCGATTTTGGATCTAAATATCTCCCGAAGCACCGTTTGCATCAGGAAAGCCTTCTGGGTGAGTATATTGTTGTTCTTCATTCTATAAACAATGTAAAAGCTGCAGGAACCGAACTTTTCCTTTAACTGAGAATGCCTCCCAATCAGCTTTTTCTAGTTTCCACCTTGGAATCCTCTGTTCTTTATTCCGGTTTAAATCTATTCCAACTCTGATTTCAATTGGGTAATGATCACTTCCAAGTGGAGAATGATTCAGCACTTTCCAAATACTTATACCTGAAATACCACTGGACACCATTGTTAGATCAATTACACTTTCAGTATTATTTGAACTGTTATATCTTGTACCTTTACCATCATTAATACAAACTAAATCATTGTCTTCAATAAATTCCTCCACTGCCAACCCATTAACATCTGTATTTTTGCTTCCCCAAAGTGTACTATGGGCATTAAAGTCGCCACACCTTACAATTTTTCCTTGCATCTGCCCAGCTGTGTTATTTAATAAAGCTAATTTTAATTTATTACATGGGTTGTAGTAGTTACCTATTGTTATATTATCATTTCCAGGCCAGGTTTTAATAATTACAGTTTCTTGTTCCTTACCAATGCTGACTAAACTGTAGTTTATTCCATGTTGTATAAACTTAGCAACTCCTCCTCCTTGACCCATTTCTCTGTCTTTCCTTATTGTAGTATATCCAGGTATGATAAAGTCTAGTTGAGGTTTTAGCCATGTTTCCTGTATACATATTACATGAGGTTTATTATGTAACTGGTTAATATATTGCTTGAATTCCTGTCCATTAGCTATAAGGCTTCTGGCATTCCACTGCAGAATTATTGTGACCATGAAGAACCACCAACCCATGTCTGTGAGTTAGGAGGACTTCCATTTAGCATTTCTTCCACACCCTCCCAGTGCAACCCTTTCACACCCAAGATATTTCTCTGCTGATTTTACTATGATTTTTATCTTTTCAGTTTTTCTTTCAGTTTGTGCTGAGCAATTTATTACATCAAATAAATGTACTTCTGTACTTCCTTTTGTTTCTTTGACTGATACCTTTCTGGCTGCTTCAGCATATGTCACCCCTTGAGAAATTTTTACCCGCTGTACCTCTGTTGCTCTTTTGCTGGCTTCACACCCCTGATAAGCTGAGCTGTGTTCACCCCTACAGTTACAGCATTTAAGTTTAGCCCCTGCTTCACATTTGCCATATTCATGTTCTCCTGCACATCTTCCACATCTCTGCTTGCCTTTACAGACAGCTGCTACATGGCCGTATTTCTGACATTTAAAACATCTCAGTGGTGGAGGAACATAGGGCCTGACTTCATAGCTGATGTATCCTATGAAAACTCTTTCTGGCAGTACTGCTTCATCTATTTTAATCATGACAGACAGACTGTTACATTTTTCTCCAAACCTTGTTGTTTGCAGACGTTTTGCTTCAATGACTTTGGCTCCTGTCACGTTATCTATTACTTGTTGTTCTGTCACATTTGTCGGGACTCCTGTGATAACCCCTCGCACATACTTTTTATCCTCAATCAATGAGCATTGTACTTTCTTTCCTTCGATCTTACTCATTCTGATTGCCTTGCCTTGCTGTGCACTATCCCTACAAATCACTAATAGGGATCCATTACGCAATATTTTGGCACATTTAATTTCACCCAGCATCCTGTTTAATATCTTAGTTAACTGGATAGGGTTCCACTCACCAAACGAGGCACCATCTTGTGTAAGTTTAATGATCACTTTATACACATCATTCTGTCTTTCCATTGTCACAACTCTTTGATCACTTTCATTGTCCTCTGACAAGGAGGTGTCTCTGCCTTTTACTTGCGTTTTTTGTTTGCGTCTGTTACAACTCGATTCTACCGAGTTCCAGGACTCATCTTTTCCGCCACCAGATTCAATTCCCATCTCACCTCCTGATCCTTCACTTCGTTCTGCCATCTCTTGCCCATTCTCAGCCCAGTCGTGCCAACCGCCACCACCGCCTTCATCAGCCTTTTTCCTCGCCATTGAAGAGCGTGCCGCCGCAGACGCCATTCTCCAAGCTCCTACGACGTTTATTACAAACTACAGTTCTCAAACTGAAGCTTCCCTCCGTCTCCCGTGGTAACCATACGCAACGACCGTTCTCCAAAAGGGAGCCATGTGGTCACAGGTGCTTTATATATGGTTCAGCTAATTAAGGAGGGGGAGCTGACCTACTTCCAGGAGGCTGCATTCAAGTGCAGCAAAGGAAAAAACCAAACCTGGAGCCTCTGCTCCCACTACACAGGATCACATTTGACAGGTGACAAAAGGAAAGGCAAAGCTTGTCAAGACAGAACCAACACTAAGTAAGTATGAAGATGATGTACTATAGTGGTAAAAATGCCTCTGTGCCAACTTTTTGCAATGTGTTGCTGCCATTAAATTCTAAGTTGATGATTATTTGCAAAAGAAAAAGTTTTTCAGTTCAAACATTAAATATCTTGTCTTTGCAGTGTATTTAATTGTATATAAGTTGAAAAGGATTTGCAAATTATTGTATTCTGTTTTTATTTACGATTTACACAACATGCCAACTTCATTGGTTTGGGGTTTTGTAGTAAATGTAATGTAAGTATATGACATGAAAATCAAAAGGTCAGTAAAACAGCTGTTAGGGTAAAATTAAAAGATCTCACTGTGCTGAGAATTTCCAAAAATTAAAACATTGTTTTGTAAAAAAAAAAAAAAAACTTTATTTGGAAATAGAGACACAATAACAACTGTAAGCTAAACAGGGAAGAAAATTGCAACTTTATTAAATATGAAGTGCAGGAATTTGGGGAACTTAATGAAGGCTCTATAGAAGATCATGGAATAATGTGGGATGCTTTCAAATTCTTTTTGAGGGGACGTATTATACAAAGAAGTTCACTTATCAAAAATGCAGAGAGAAAAAGGATACTCAAACTATGACATAGTTTCATAAACATATGAAACAACAAGACTCAGATACATTGTGCAAAACAAATGAGCTTAAATGTGAATTAAACAACATTCTGAATAGGAAAACTGAATATGCTCTGTTGTGTACAAGGCAGATATATTTTGAGCAGGGAGGGTAGAGCTGGTAAAGTACAGGCACAAAGGGTAAAACAAATTCAATCTCAAAGTATTATACCATCTATTTTTGGAAAAGACAATAACCCAAATAAAAGATATATAAATACAACATTTAAGGAGTTTTATCACAAACTATATACATCCCAGGGTAGGATAGACAAAAACAAATTAGAAAGATTCCTTTCCTCCATTGAAATTCCAATTTTGACACAGGATGGGAGAGCAGTTTTGGAGGA